>CM068760.1:4386859-4657878 GCA_035084275.1 Hydrolagus colliei | reverse complement strand
TTGACAGAAAGCGAAGGATTTTGACAAAGGATTTTTTGGACAAAGGTGAAACTTGTGGCTGAAGGAAGAAAGTTTTTTTCAAACCTCAAACAACTCATTTACGAAGAATAAGCCACTTGGACCCCCAAAGCAAGGTTTCAATGGAAGCCACAATCTCCAGGTTATTTCAGCACAGATTTAGATGGGGGTGACACGAGCAGGTTGCCAAATGCCAACACGGTTGGAAGGTGACTCACGGGGCAAGCTGGGATGGGTTTGACGCAGGCCGCATCCATTCATCGGAGCATTTGGAATCGATGTGAGAGAGAGAAAGGGAAAGAGGGAGAGAGAGGAGAGAGAGAGGGAGATGGAAACAGAGAATAGAAGAGAGAGAGAGAGAGAGAGAGGTGTGGGGAGACGATTCAAAGGAACGAGAAAGAACTCTCACTATTTAACTATCCCGTGCAGTGGATTTATTTTTGTTGGCAGTGGAGGCAGCCATGTTGTGAACAGCGACGTCCTACAAGCAGCCATGAATGAATCTGGAGGATTGATGGCCAAGACACCAGGAAAAGCTCCCATCTTGTAGAGCCTCTCTAGGAACTACTCTCAATTGTGTGTCCCCCCCGTCCCCTCCTCCGCCTCCCCTCAAACACTCCCCTCACTATCAGGAACGCAGAAAGCCCGGCTCAAAGCCCTCGAATCCAGTTGGTTGCCAGCCCGCCCCCGATAAACATCTTGAACGATCGCAGCGAAATGGGAGCGAACCGAAGCCAAGTACCTGCCTGTAATTTCACTGATGTGAGTGTCACATCTTTGCACAGGAACCTTTTCATAACCCAGCCCTCCAGAGACAATTACGCCAGAAATTAAAAACAGTTCGAACCGACACATTCCTGCAGCATTGAGTCAGCAGAACAGCTCTCTCTCTGACAGACACCGTATATCACTTGCTTTTAATTTCGAACAGAGCTGTGTCCAAACAGTCCATATTACCTCACACCTTTTTCCTGTTGAATTAAAGAACTCGGTCTCCTTCTTTTTGGACAGCGATCGGGTTTTGCAATTACCGGTTGCTTTGATGATTCTGTGCGTGTTCGAAGCCGAGCGTTGAGTCAATATTGTATAATGGAACATTAGCAGGCACATGATCGAGCCTTCAGCAGTGTAAGAATCCACCAATCGGCATTTGACAGCCTTCGTCCCGACTTTCAACCTCGTCTGTGAAACTAATTTGTTTTTTTTAAATTACGGATGGCGCAGAATTGTAGTAATGTTTTTCCAGATTCCTTAATCATCTTAAGTTTTAAGACAAAATCCCCCCACAGGCTGGGACTAATTAGAATTTCAGACCTGTATCATATGGGTTTCATGATACGATGATAGCACAATCCTAATTGAGCTCCTTTTGTTAATTGTCTACGGTAATCAAACACCTGAAATGGACTGTTTCTTTAATTAACGGTCCCTTTAAGCACTTACCTTTGTATGGCGCTCGGTAGATTTTGTGGAGCTCCTGTGGCTTAGTGGTTAGAGCACTTGTCTTGCAAGCTGGGGAGACCAAGCTGTGGAGACCTGTGTTCGAATCCAGGCAGGTCAGGGCGAAACCTTGGGCAAGTTTCCTTACTCCACACGCCTAATAATAATCCCTCCAAAAAAATCACAATAATGAAATTGGTCATTTCAATCCACGGCTGTTTGTGGGACACTGCTGTGCGTAATTGGCTGCCACGATGCGCCCACAAATATATACAGTCAATTCACTTTACAGTATATTCTGTGAAGCGCTTTGGGACGTTGATAAAATGTGGAAAGCGCTATATCAAATGCAAGGATTATTATTATTATTATTATTATTAAGGGAGGACATAGTCACAGGTAGAGAGGGGCTGAAGGGTGGCGTTTAGGGGAGTAATAACTTAATGCTCATTCACCGGCGGTGTCTATGGGGTAGGGTCACACAGTAAACCTAAATTAGCCAAGTGTAGGGAGTGAGCAGACGAGTAGGATAAGACAGAATCACAATATCATATAATTCCACACACCCCTCCCCACCACGAAAAAGAAAATAATGCAGAGCGAGAGAGATATCAAATCTGCTCAATTGTTCTCTGGGAAGTTTGTCACATTTTAAAAAAAATTATCTCACTCTAGCTCTTTCCTCATCAGACTTACTAAGTCTGCTTTGATCTTATACATCTCTATAAATGTAATTTTTGTTGTTGTTGTTGTTGTTGTTATCCAGTTCGCTTATGGATGATTCCATTGATCATTCGATTTGATAGGATTTGGCTTCCGACAGCCCGGTTTTGCAGTGTAACCCACAGGAGCAAATATTGTATCATGGGTAACGTAGTTTCACATTCAACAACAACAACAACAACAACAACAATTTACATTTATATAGCGCCTTTCACGTCGGGAGGACGTCCCAAGGCGCTAATTCACCACTAGACTCTCAGCTATGACACCCAGATGGAAAGCTGTGTGGAACACATTGAGATGTTTTGATGATGGAACGAGATACTATATCAAACGCAGGGATTATTATTGCTCAGTGATGCCTCAAAGCTTTCATTTGTGGCCCCCCCACCCTTGGAATTCAAAACTAAAATGTTTGAACTTTCTCTTCTCTTCTCGCTCCGTGTGTTCGTGACCGTGATCCTTTCCAGCCGCACTTTCAACCCATCTCCACTTGTGGTTTGATCTTTATTTCAATCCCCTGGCTATGATGGAACATGAAGTAATGCTTCCACCCCACCCTCCTTCCATCCCCGAAGCCTCGCCTCAAATCACAATCCTAGTTTTGCCTGAAGGCAAATGGGAAACCTCATCTTGCTCACTGTGAAAACTGTTCATCAAATAAACCTGAAACTTTTCAAGACCCTGCTCTTTTTGCTCGAGTTTTCGGTCATATTTCCCCCCCCCCCCCTCCTCCCCATCCTTCATTCAGCCCCTCTGTACACCCACACTACTCAAGTGCCTCGACGACCTTTAATTCAGGTGCATTCTTAAGCATTATTTCGCCCACAAAATACACAATCAATTCCCTTCACAGTGAATATTCTCTAAAGCGCTTTGAGACGTCTCGAGGACTTGATCAAGTGCAGTATCGAATGCAAGGATTATTATTGTCGTTTTATTACCTCCGTTGTTCTATTCGAGACGAGCAAAAGAATAACCATCGCCCCCCTCCCCCCCCCCCCAATGAATGCACCGGCTACGATACCTCGGAGCGATTAAAAAGAGATCCCTCATCCAAAGCGTAGCCTGTGATAATGAAACATGGCGTTCAAACACACAACCTCATCTGCTCGAATTTAATAAAACAACACCAGAGCAGTAACAATAGTGAGGCATAAGGAAATCGTACAAGAGCACAAATTACATTTTGGAAACAGTGACATAAGAACAGATTAAGTCCGATTACAACGATATTTTTTGTTGTAAATAATTGAATGATTGCTCTTTAAACTTGATTATAAGCCACATGCACATAGTTTGCTAAAGAATTCCAAAGCTGTGGGCCAGTAAAAGGAATGGGTAATTTACTATAATTTGAGAGCGCAGTGTTTTTTGGCAGCTAAAAAGCCTATAATTGCTGTGGGATCGTGTGGTAGGTTTGCATACAGATGACCCCTCAATAAATCTCCTTGAATGCAGAGGTACCAAGTTATGAGGCCAAACATAAATTAAAATATATCAAGAGAAAACGTCAAAAACCGGTATTGAAGGCTGAGTGAGGTACGATCTACAAACAGCACTAGATTCCCAGATGAAACAGTTTTTTGTTGGGAGTGGGGATGGGGCTTGAAGTGATGCTGCTCTCTGCTCCCTCTCTTCCCCCTTCCCCCCTCCCCCCCCCCCCCCCCCCCCACTCTCCCCTCCCTCCACACCCCGGTTTTAATATTTATTTGTAAATATATTTTAATGAAGGTTAGCACCGATGCTGGTCTGATTATTTCACAGCTGATCCTGAGGGAAATTGGGAAAGAAATTACATTTGGAGTCTGACCTACAAACTATCAGCTTGCCCCAAGCCAGTTGCATTTTCCTAAAACAAGGCTATGATACATTCATTGGAATTGGATTCCAGCGAAACTCCTTATACAATGCAGTCAATTGTTTCAATGCAGATTGGCAGCTCCCCCCGCCCCACACCCCCACCTCTCTCCCCTAACCCCCCACCTCTCCCCCCTAACCCCCTCCTCTCCCCCCCCCCCCCATCCACCACCCACCTCCCCCACCCCACATACACACAGACACTGTTTGAAATTAAATCTCGCCAGTAGCACAGACATCATGAAAAGGGAACTTAAAACAATGGGAACACCGGTAATGCACAGTTACACGCTCCATGTGTTGGGAGGGAAAAGGGAGGGAAAAATAACCTGAATTTTCTGTTTTTTTAAAAAAAATGATTACAGTATTTTGCTTAATTTGGAAGCCGGTTTCTGGTTGTTGTTTTCCAAGCTGTCTCCCAAACGAAGCCTGGAATTTCAGGACTTTCCACAGTTTCTGCCCAATCTTATATTTTAAGACGGAAAGCAGTTACAGGGCTGCACGTTAACTCTAATGGCTGGTCGCAATTCCTATGCATTATTGTACGATCCTGCAGTTTTCTGTACTCCGCACGCCTCTGTTTGGCCTCCAGCAAGTAGGAACCCAGTTGCCGGTCGATTGGCAGATGGTTTTCTGGGGGTAATAATCTCCTCAACCACCCCCCCCCCCCCCAAAAAAAAAATTGGTCACTCACTCCACGCGAGACACCGCTGTGCGCTTTGCCTGCCGCGTTTCGCCCACAAATTATATACACAGTCACCCCATTTACAATATGTTCTGTGAAGCGCTTTGATACATGTCAATGACGTGATCAAGTGCTTTTATGAAACGCAAGGATTATTATTATTATTAATATCCTGATTCAGTTCGTTAGCATCGTGACTAGGCTTGAAGGGGCCGCAAGAAAGCACAGCGTGGAACACCCTCACACCAGCAAACTAGCTCTGAAAGGAGTAAAACGCTGGATTGAGGGAGACTGAGAGCCACTGTTAAATGTGCAGGGAACCTTAGAGCATCAAGGATCGTGTAGCAATTCAGTAAAAATACACTTCCTCTCGAAATAAAATAAACATCTCAACAGAAGAACTTGTCTCTTTGATATATATGGTGTGTGTGTGAAAATGTAAATACAGTATAAAAGAAATAGGAGATTTTCTCAATCAGGAGGGGAGCTCGAGTGTCTTGTTCCGAGTGTGGTATTTATTTTTGTTTGTGTTTATTTTCCGATTGCCAGCGGATGCTGGAATGCTAAAAGAATTCCAAACGTTTTGTCTCGCAGTTTGCTTGCCCATGTCACAGAGTGATGCTTTCACATTTTCTCGCAAAGAAAAAAAAAGGATTTTCGAAGCCAGGACATACGTTCTTCCTAAAGGTTTTAACATCAGTCTACGCACTTGAAACCACATCAGAGTATCACTAGGTACAAGGAAACCATTGACTGCTCGCGGAAACCCAGGCCTACTTTGTGGCTTTGGGCGAGTTTCATCTGAGGATGCAGTTTTGCTATCATCAAATTGCGGTCAGCTTTGAACCAAGCAAGGATGTTGGAAGTTATTTCAACAACCTGGTTTCAATAGCGCAGTAAAAATAGATTTGCTTTCATTTCTTGCCCCCTTCCCCTCCTGCTAATCCCCCCCCCCCCCCCCCCCCACCCGCCTTCATCTCTAATCGGGTTCTTTTTACACGCTATCTTTGCAACGTGATCGAATCCCAAAATGTGCGTCACGGAGGTTTCGGATTTGCGTAAAGCGTTCTTGAAGGAGGCAGCGAGCCAGGTGGAAGGTCAACTTTGGTTCTTGGCAAGAATACAGAGCAGTGAATGAGCCAGGTGGAAGGTCAACTTTGGTTCTTGGCAAGAATACAGAGCAGTGAACTCAAGCACCTCCCTGGGACTCTACCCGCGTGAGGGGGCGCTGTGTAAATACGTCTAGTGGCTAGTGCATAGAGTATCACAATGAACCACACTGTTGTTGAACGAAATTCTGTTGCTGTTGTTGAATTAAATTCTGGTTAGAATAGTGCGCAGGGACATTGCCAAAGGCTTCAATAGAACACCCCCTCTTGTCTCTCTCCACTGGCCAAACCCATTTAACTTAAAAATTGTTACGCAGAATTTAATCTTGTTGTGGGGTCAGCCGGGTTTCTAACGCACACGGAAACCCATCGCCATGTTTAATAGTCTCCAAAGCAAACTGAGAACCAACCCATACCATGGAAAATCCCAGAGAGAGATTGTCGGGGTGGAATGCGCTCTCCCCCCCCCTGGAGGCACGCGTTCTGCTAACCTAATTCCGGGAAAGCATTAGACGCACGTTGGCAAGAGCCAAGGTTTGGGGATCCCGCTTAGTGCGCTTATCATGTCTTCGAGACGTCTCAAAGCGCCTCACAGAATATATCGCAAACCGAATTGACTGTACATCTTGTGGACGATAGTGCTGCTATCAGCAGCTGTCAGGCGGGTTACCAACATGACTCTGTCCTATCCACAGTGAGCAGCCTCCGAGAGCTGGCTCTTAAGAATAGTCTTTGACACAATCAATTTTGTGATCAAACTGCTATACCTTGTGATAGCCATTGTTCAGGCGGGCTTTAGATTAAGTTTCGAATCGTCATTTCTCGTCGCTCACAACACAAACCCGATCGGCAGCCAGCCCAGCCTCAACGAAAACAGTATTGCTTTTGTTAATCACAATATATGGCTTCAAATGTGCTCTTCGTGCAGATTGACTCCCATCTCACTCTCATTGTAATGTATCTGGTATCTCATCCTGATTCACAGCGAACGAACAGTATGGTTCATTGTGATATTCTATGCACTAGACACACTGGATGCGACCCAATCTGTGTTTTAGTTGCTGTTTTTTTTTTCTCTCTCAATAAGTCTTTTGAGTTTAGATTTCACTATTCTATAGGAATGGTATTTGAGGAGGAGGGTGGTTTGCCGGTTATGGGAAGCAGACAAGAGCCAGGTATTCACTTGTACAGTTTGCGTGATCATATTGAGGGGGAGAATTCGCAATTACCCTTTATACTAATGACAATAATAATAATAATCCTTGCATTTGACACAGCGCTTTTCACATCTTATCGACGTCTCAAAGTGCGTCACAGAATATACCGTAAAGTGAATTGACTGTATATATTTGTGGGCGAAACGCGGCAGCCAATTGCGCACAGCAGCGTCCCCCACAAACAGCCATGGATTGAAATCAACAATTTGAAAATGACTTGAGGGCGTGTGTGAGAGTGAGGGACCGGTCAGGATGATGAGCTGGTCCGGTCCGGCAAGTCTCTTTAGACTCACGTGGCTGAATGCCATTCATTCAATGGGCTGGAGATGATGTGTTTTTATCAGATAGTCCAGCTGGCCAGTGAAGGACTCCCATTGACGTCACCCACATCTGGATCGGAGACGGACGCCCAAAGAATAATGCACATGACGTGACGTCTGTAGCAGATTTTCTGTGTGTCCCGAGAGCGAGGAACGCAGTGAATAGTTTTTTTGGTGGGGGGAAGAAAGGGACACAAACAAGAACATCTGCAAGTCCTTGCTCAACACTGGGATCATTACATGGATAAATTGTACCACAGTTAAGAATGTATCACGTAAAAAGAAAAAAAAGACTTGAAATGCTCCATGCTGAATAAGAAGAACCACATGTGTTCTAAGTCTTCAACGCAGGGATCCATTTACAGCCCAAGTCATAATTTTGGACTTTCTGTGATTTGCGAACGATGTAAACAGATAAGGCTCTTTTTTTTTTCCTTTGCACACAGCAATGAAGAACAAAGCATTTCTTTCATAGAATGTTTACCGAGAAATGTTCATACTGTAATTAGTTCCCCAATGCCTGCACGCAGATAGTTCCCAACTTGTTGTTTGTGTAAAGAAGTTCCTGAAGTTGACTGCTCCTGTCAGTCACAACCATTCGCAAAGGATTGAGACAGCGAGGAGTATGATGCACCCTGAGTTAAATCTTCCATTTCAAGTCAGCACTGATTGTGGAGTCTGTGCCTCAGTGGTTAGAAACTCTCTAGAGAGACCTGGGTTCATTTCCAGGCAGGGCAAAACCTTAGGCAAGTTTCCTTACTCCACACACACGCCTTATGATAATCCCTCGGACAAAAAAATCCCAGTAATAAATTGGTCATTTCAATCCACGACTGTTTGCGGGAGACTGATGTGCGCAATTGGCTGCCGCGATTTGCCCACAAATATACAGTCAGGGTGCCTTTGCCTTATTAAGGCAATATGAAATGCAAAAGATTATGTTTGTCGTACACACGGGGGGGAGGGGACCCGTGTCTGGTTTGGGTGTTCCTAAGCATGATCTTGGGTCTCCACATGTATTGGAAACCCGTCAAAACCCCCAAAGTGTGTGACCATGCCTTACTTTCCAACTCGTGTGTTATGTCTAACCGATCCACTCTTGCTTACTCATGTGCTATATTATGTCTGGCCCTGTTCCTTTGCACGTGCTTCTCTGAGGCTCGTTTTCTTCGCAGCTCAGTTCCTTTGTCTCTATCTTGCTCCATGTACTGTCGTCTGCTCGTTCTCTCCCAGCCTAAGTTCCTCCCTGATGTGATTGCCCAGCAGTCAATATCTTTTTTTACAAACCAGCCCCTATCTCTCAAAAGTTGCCCAAACTCCAGGATGCTTTAATAACCCAATTGAAACTCAAAAGACGCTGCCTGTTGTTCACAAGAACCCTCTTCCAGCCTGCAGAGGAAGTGGAAAAACAGCTGGACCGTGTCCTGATCTCTATTTGAGTGAGGAACGAACCAACCAACCAACCAACCAACCAACCAAAAATCCATCCAAAGAGTCTCGCTCCTGATCTCTCAGCGTTGGAGGTTTCCAAATGAACAAAACATATCCTCGTCTAAACAGCAGCTTCCCACCAGCGATTCACACCAGCGATTCACACAGGGATTGAAAGACATTGAACCCGACTATCAATGAAGAGAGAGAGAAAAAGCAACTCAGTGGTTCCAATTAACAGTGAGCCAGGCCTTCATCTTCTCTTTCGCCACTGGCTCGCGCTGAAAAGAAAGAGGGTGAATTCGGAAAACAAAAAAACATAGTTTATTACAGTTATTGTTTTCCTTTAGTTATCTTCGCCTTCTGCTTGTTTCTCATCCGATGGTTTCTTCTCACCTCCCGTTGCTCTTGCCCCTCCGCAACTCGCAAAGCATTCCCTTGTTCAACCTCTGGGAGGCGTTTACAGACTTGGGGCAGGAAAGATCTGAGTTCGGAAATGTCCTTTTGACAGTTGCAAATTTCAAGCCCCCAAATGGAATTCAAAAGAAGCAGCTCGTCGTAATCTAATAATTATCTAATAATAATTATTGATGATAATAATAACGTTATTGTTCCCAAGGCACTCTTCCAGACTGTAGAGGAAAACCAAACGCCTGGGCAATGCCCGAATCTCTTATTTCAGAAACGAACCAAAGATTTACTCAACGTTTGCAAATTTGTAGGTCAATAAAGTGAGCACCAAAGCTTGCTAGGGGTGATTCTCCTTATCGCTAGACACAAGTTCAGTTTAAGACAATGATTATAATAATAATAATTATCGCATTTGATGTGGCACTTTTCACATCTTATCAATGTCTCAAAGCACTTCACAGAATATACTGTACAGTGAATTGACTGTATACTTGTAGGCGAAACACAGCAGTCAATTGCGCAAGGCAGGGTCCCACAAACATTCGTGGATTGAAATGGCCAATTTTATTATGTTGTTTTTTGGGGGATGGAGGCATGTGTATGGAGTAAGGAAACTTGCACGAGGTTTCGCCCTGCTCTGCCTAGATTCGGTCTCACGTTTGTAAGGTGAGTGCTCTAACCACTGAGCTACAGGAGCTCCATTGTTTGGATGGGAAACAACACAGTGGCTGCAAAAACGAGCAGTACAATTAATTCTCTGACTCTTGAGACACACACACACTCTCTCTTTCTATCTCTTGAGCTGCTTAGAGGGTGAAGCTAATAGACTCATCCGAACCCTCCATAGCCATGCAGATTACTGAGCCAAACCCTGCCTGCCTGGCCGCACTGTCCGTGTATTGCGTTATTAGCAATGAACCATTTATCTCACTTGATGGGCTTAGCTACGCTGTTGAGGATTAGAAGTGCATCTTCCTGACACAATCAGTTAAGCGACATTGAGAAATCAATCACATTCGGTTGAGGTGAATAACATTCAGGAATGATCTCCCGGGCGTCAGGGAGTGGGGTGGGTGGGAGACGGACTTGCTGACCACTCGCTTCAGTCGTTTGGAGCTTGATTTCGCCCACAAAACACACAGTCTCGAAGATATGATAACGCCCCATATCATACGCAAGGATTATTATTATTTATATTCTAGCCGCCTCTCACTCAGCTTTGTTGAGACTTTTCTCTTCCCCCTCCATAGAGAGGAAACGGCACTGTAGCAAATGAGCTTTGGTCTAACCCCCCCCCCCCCCCCACACACACAACCGCTCACTGTTTCGGATTCATCTTCTACCCCGTGAAGACAAGACTGCCATTGAGAACATTCACCCTCACACAGGCTCACACATCCAGCACATGGTGACTCTGTACTTCCAGAGTCATTCAGAATCTTTGATGTCTGACTGCCAATGCTTCACTAATTTCGCCAGCAGCTATGTCTTTCGTAATTCAAGATTGCACTGTGCGTGCCAGAGCTGCTTTTTTTTAATAAAAGAAAGTTTCCGTGCTGTAGGCTTTCAAGTTCCAGTTGGAGTGGGTGGTAGAGCGTGTTGGAATACTGTTTTTTCACCTCTATTGACCCGAGCTCGAAAGCATCTCTGAGGGGGGGGGAGGGCAAAAGATCTCTCTTTACTCTGTCCTTCACACTCTTAACCTCGCTCCCTCCTTCCCTCGATTCCCTCCCGAAGTGGTGTCTCTGAGGTCTGCGCCCAATGCCGGGTTAAAAGTGGGGTGGAGAGTGGAGTGGGGGAGATGAAAGACTTGCTTCAGCGAGCGCTAAAATCTGCCCCGCATGTGAGACCTGGCACGGCCGTGGCAGTGAATCGGCGCGTGCTTTGGCGCACAAGTGCGATCAGCCGATCCGAGCAAAGGCCTGCGAGTAACTCGATCGTCTTTTCCGGTCGGCAAGGATAAGATGCGGCGCAGGGGAGCGAGGCGCTTGCAACACTGGGGGGAGCGAAAGGGGGAAAGGGAGAGAGTAAGAGAGAGAGAGAGTATCTGATACGATTGCACGAAATAGTGGTCCATTGTGGGAGCTAAATCCTCGGGAGGTAAATCAATTTGTTGGCGCGCTGAATCAAGGAGGCTTTGATTGGCTTTTTGCACAGGTGTCCATATGTTTAAATGCTTAGCGAAATAAGAATGTTGTTTCAGATGGTTTAAGGAAAAAATTATTTTATTTGCCTTCGGCTTTCAATCATTTTGGAACCGTTCCACGGAAAGGATTGGTGGTGGCTGGTGGTGGGGGCAGGGGTGGGAGGGGGTGGGGGCTGGTGGGGGAGGGAGGTCAGGAGGATGGGGGAAGAGACGAGAGGGAAGGTGAGGGGGGAGTAAGGGGGAGCATTGAGTTTCGAGCTTAAAGCTGCAGATTCTTTTTCTTTCTTTCCACTTGATGACATTACTGCTGCACGGTTGTGTCTGTTGCGAGTTAGTCTCAGTTAAAGGGGTAGAAAGACCATGAATGCGAAGGTAATGAACGTATGCAGAGTTTTGCTCTCTCTCTCTCTCCCCCTCCGCCCCCCCCCCCCCCACCCCCACCAACCTGGGTGCCAGGTTTGAAGTCCATTCCTCAGCGGGAATAGCACTGGACCGCATCCAGTCAAGACGACCAGGTTAATATGAGTGAATATCCTTATCGAGCGCTAATCTGAGAGCATGCAATGGGGCAGCAATTTAACAGGACGTGGCCTGTGGCAACCGCCCAGCACAAGCAAAAAGAAACCAACCCGGCTTCAGTCAGCCCAGTTCAGCCAAAATGTCATCTCGTTACATTAACGTAGCTTAATTGTCGATTTCTGGTCAATTGTACAATCAGCAGAATTGGCTGAATGAAAACATTATTGTGGGGCTTTATCTTCATCTCCCCCCCCCCAGTCCTGAGGTTATTTTCAAGGCCAAAATGCGTCCAAATCTCCAGTATAGTTATACCTTATGGTTGGACAATTTAACGTACAGTGTAGTGACTGCGCTGAGTGACTTTGTCGAGTTGCTACCAGATTGTAGGCGGGGTGTTTCTTTGGCTGTCGACTTGTATCGGCCGCGAGCCTAAAGTGAAGGACGGGCAGTTGGGAGATCGATAGAGGAACCGGCAATTGGCGCCACAAATAGCCATGAGGCAAAACAGTCAGTTAATGCAGGGGATTGTCAGCCGGGACACAGGGAGAAACTCCCTTCCCTGTTTTATTTTCAGGAACATTGGCTTCCAGCTGAACAGTCAGACTTCGATTTAATGTCTCGTCCGAATGTCTCCCTATTACTGCAGTGGAGTGTCAGACGCACGGGCTAAGAGAAATGCCGCCACCTTCCCCAACCCACCCATAGCTCAAAAGAGCACAAATTGCTAGAGAGAAGAGGTGTAAAAGGGGAAAGAAAAAAAATGTTGTATTTTTATACGCGCCAAATTACGCTCAGTGTACAAAATCCACGGCGTCTTGCAAAGACGCAAAACAAAGACTGGAAGTATTGTGGAAGTCCAAAGTTACAAGGTGATGCTGCGTGTTCTGACATTGGAATGTACAAAATCCATGTCTTTTCCCCTAAAACCTTACACACAAGTATTTTGTGTGGTATCCATTAGAGGGCTATTTTGGCAGCACGGGATTCCAAGTCCAGTAGTTGAGTTATTTCCAAGTTTAAGTCGCAGAGCTTCCTGATGCTGAAGCCAAGCCTGCGAGTTCCAGAGCGTGTGTTAATGCCTTCTCTCGGATTCTTCGGTCTGCGTCGGGATATAAATGGGAACGGGAAGAGGCCATTCAGCCCATCAAGCCTGTTCCACAAAGCTTGACAATGACTGGCCTACTGACCTCACCAGAGTTCCGCTACCACCCGATTGAGAAACTTGAATCGCAACATGTAGGCTCCACGCAGCATCGCTGGGGTTTGTTGCGGGGAGAGAGGTGGGTGTTCACTGGCTTACAGAGTTTCCCCCTTCGCTGTCTCCCCTTCCCCTTTGATGCATGCCGAGTATCATTTGGACTCATATGTTTGTGTTCACCTCCAAAACGCACGGTCACTTCATTTTTTCCAGTACAATCCTCTGAAGCTCTTTGAGACGTTTCACGAAAAGAGAATGCCCGCAGATACATTTTTAGGCTGCGTTGTGGAGGTGACAAAAGATTGCATGTACATTTACTAAAAATTGTAAGTTTGGAATAAATGGAATAGGACTTTTCCTGGAACTTGGCGGTTACTGTACAAATCTCCGACTTCGGTGATGAGACGCTGTATCAAATGCGAGGATTCATTTGATTGCAAATACAAACGAATGCACCGTCGGGCAGCGGGATCACTCTGCGAATCGATTTACAAGGCGGCCGCACTTTTTCACGTCACTCGCAATTTGATTGAAGCGATTGTGAGACTGAGGCCTGTGGCCTGTGGTGGTCCGACTCCTGACCGCGAGGCGCTCACGAGACGAGATTTGTGGGAGAATTTAACTGTGGAAAATGCCCGCGGGGGCAAATGGGTTACCTGGTCGGAGAAAAAAGGGGAAAGAAAATGATGAATTTGCGACTGCAAAGTTCCAGGAAAAGAAACCTCCGTTTTTTCCAGGCTTATATGTTTCGTAAATGTGCATCCAAATTTCCACCTCCACGCAGCCTTAAGTCGATGCTCAGGCATTCTCTTCTGCTTTAATTGAACAGCGAGTCTGGCCTGCTCTGTCCCCGTTAATGGTATTCTCTTACACACTCAGTTCAGTTATTTATTGTCCATGCCTGCAGAAACAGTGGGATCATTGTGCTGCGGGAAAGGGCTCGTAGGAGAATGAAGACAAGCCCATTCTTTCATTGAGAGTTGGCATTGCAGACGCCTTTCACGCTGGGAAGTCATGAACTCACTTGTTTCGTGTGACACCCTCTTCAAACCCCTCACTGCCCCTGTGCGTCGCAGTCAATCAGCAAGCCAGAGTTAGCCAGAAAAAAAAGACTTTTACCTTCCGTGAGGTTTCTAAGTACCTTTCTCTCAGCCGGGACAGCGGGTCTAAACTCCCTTCTCTTTTATGAGCAGCGCCACGAAGATCTCTTTAACATCCAGCCCGGGTGGGACCTCAGTTTAACTCATGTCTCTTCTGAAGGTCTTTTGTGTTGCAGGGTTACAGATGAGGGAGAGCTGCGTAACCCCATTGTAAGCAAATGAACACAAGGTGCAATTTCATGGGACCTCCCTACCTCTCCCGACTTGCACACTCACCAACCCACTGCCCTCTGCCCTCCGATGCCCACTGGCTCCAGGCGCCTGCATGTCCTTCGTACTCTCCGCTCCCTCACTGGTGGCCGGGCTCTGGAACCATCTCCCTCTATCCCTCTGCCTTTCCTCATCCTTCCCCCATCTTCGGATCTCGCTTAAAGACCTTCCTTTTCGCCCGTGCCTACCAAAATCTGGTGACCTTCTCCCCGGCTTGGCCTCAAAGTCCTCCGTCATTCAGTGTTCAGAGGCCTCACCCCACATGATGGAGTCATATAAGTACAAGTTGTTGTCATTCTAGTTATTAAAAAATTCCCCCAAATAACACGGATTTTCTCCGCTAGGGACAGAGACATGGATCACCTTGAGCGGAGTTTCTTGTAATTCCAAGGGTTGGCGCCTTTCGTTCCTGGTGTATTGGCCTCCTCTCCTGCTGGTCCGTCGCACCCTCCACCCCACCATTGGAGGTTGGGCGTTTTCAGCCACTAACCCCCCCCCAAAACTCTGGAACACTTTCTGTCAATCCCTCTACCTTGCTCCCCCCACCCCTCCCCTCCCCCACTTTCTCGAGTCCCGCCTGAAAACCTTCCTGATGACTGTGCTCATGACCTCCCTCCCACCTTCCCCCTCTCCCCCACCCTGCCCCCAACTCTCAACCCATCTTGGAGTCAGATTCCCACCACCGTTAAGCGCTCTAATTTGCTTCCCGAAACGCAGAGCGCTATCTAAGTGCAAGGTGTTGTTGTATAAACTTTGAATCCCACTGTTCCCACATTGTCTGTGGTCCACGTCTTCAAGGCTATTCCATTTTTTAAAATAAAAGGTGTTTTAACAACATGCAAAGTGGATTAATCTGTTTAGATGGAGACTATGGGATGTGGATGGGAGAGGGTGGTGGGGGTGGGGGTTAGGGTAGAGGTGTGGGCATTTAGAATAGGGCAAAAAAAAAATGAACTTCATAATTAAGAAAAGGGGGTCAGTGAAATTAAGACCAGCTCATTTTCAACATGATTGATACACGACCAAAGAAACTTTTAGCATTTTAAAACCAATGCATTTGATGGGAAAAGCCCTCGAAACCAAATGTTATTCTTCTCGGCCTCAAAGCGGACATTGTGCAGATGCCTACAAAGACATTCCAGGCTGTGAAAAGGGTCTTTTCTCTCCAGCCCTTGACAGCTGCTTCTTGCCTGTCTCTCCCCTTCACTTTGTTCTCAGAGTTGCGTGCACTCACACTTGTAACACTATCACAGCCTTAAAGGCTCTTTGAATCTTTGTTCCTGGCTGCAGCCATGCAACGTCCACCGCCCTCACCCCACCCACATACACCCACCAAGCCACCCCCTCCCCACCCCCCATCCCCCCCACCTCCCCCCCCCCCCCCCCCCCAGTTCCACCCACAGCCTGGCGCTGAGATGGACTTTAGTTATTAGTCACTCGGGGAGGTGGCTGTCATAGCTCGGGAGCTTTCACTGCTCAGCGGTTAGAGCACTCGCCTTACAAGCGTGAGACCTGTGTTCAAATCCAGGCAGGTCAGGGCGAAACCTTGGGCAAGTTTCCTTACTCCACACACAAACACACACACACACACACACACCTAATAATAATCCATCCCCCACAAAAAAACACAATAATAAAAATTTCAATCGTTTCAATCCACGACTGTTTGTGGGGACGCTGCTGTGCGCAATTGGCTGCCGCATTTCGCCCACAAACATATACAGTCACTTTACAGTATATTCTGTGAAGCGCTTTGAGACATCGATGAGATATGAAAAGCCGCTACATCAAATGTAAGGATTATTATTATTATGTTAGATTATTGTTCCCCAGCTCCCACTTTCGACGCGGCTTCATTTCTCAAAGCAGGGCTTTTGCGGGAACGAAAACCTCTAATTGCAACAAACCTGTTAATAGGTTTCTGGAGAAGCCTGAACCTCCCAGAGCAGCTGTCTGCCTCGCGCTCCAGCTCTCCAGCCAAACGGCGGGGAGGGTTTGTCTGCGATTCAGGGGGAACATTAACAACAACAAAAAATCAACGTGTTTACAGCGCAGTGACCTCTCGAGACGTCGCTAAAGGAGCTTTGGGGTTGATTGGAAGTGTTTTTTTCTTCTGAATGGTCTCAGTCGGGGCCACATTGAAACATACACACACACGCGCCCTCCTTCCTTTTTAAATTCGCTCGAGCACTTTGGGACGCTGCCTTGCATGTTAGGTGCTGTATAAATGTTAAGTTGATGTGGCTTTTTGCATCTGGTTCCCTATTCGAAATATCGATCGACTCTCGGTTGAATAGCCACTTCAGAAAATTCCTTCGCGGGGAGTTTTGAGGACGTGACATTTGAGACGCCGTCCGGCGTGGAGGGCGCTATATACAAATCGAAGTTGTTGTTGTCGTCGGGTTTCACAAGGTCGGGTTCGTTTCGGAAACGGAGAATTCTTTTTCGCTCCATCAAAAGGCGACGGCCTCCCGTCGTGAAAGGCGCGCTACAAACGTAATGTTGTCGTTGCTGTAGTTGAGAGCCGGTCAGGGTGTGGAGACGTAACCGCGAATCGTTTTGCATTGAATCGGCAGCGAATGCGAACTGGTTGCGTGACAAGAAAAAATTGGAGTTAAAAAAAAAACAATGGTTCAAAAACTTTCTAGGGATTCGCAAAGGTGTTTTCTGGTTGATGAGAAACTAAAACCGCAGAAACTCGTTTCCCCCACGGAATACACAGTCACTCCGCTTTACAGTATGTTCTGCGAAGTGCTTTGAGGTGTCTCAACAACGTGATGAGACGCAATCTATCAAATGCACGGAGTATTATTATTATTATTATCAGTTGGAAATCCTCAAGTTATGGCAGCCTTTCAGTTGTCTGGCTTTATAGAGCAACTTGTTTGGTTTCTGGGAAGCGTCTTGAAACACAATGAAATCCATCAGCACCTATGGAAATTCTGACCGAATTTGTGGCTTTGTCTCTTTGGCGAAACCAGGCTACAAAGATCAGATGTAATGCGTAGTCTACCAAAGACTTGGGGGCACGTCCTACCTTTACATTTGGAGGTTCGTAACATTGGCCCAGAAATGTTAAAAGTAAAAGTTCTAAGCTAAGGTATCACAACACTTCACGGGATACACTGTAAAGTGAATTGACTGTATGGGTGAAACACGGCAGCCAATTGCGTACAGCAGTGTCCCAAACACTTGTGGATTCAGTGACCAATTTCTTCTTCTTCTTTTGAAGGGATTATTACCTTGTTCAGCGATCCACCAGTCAACTAACAACCGGGCTCTCGGTTAACAGAAGCTTGTGGAGTAATGAAACTTACCTAAGATTTCGCTGGAAAGGCGAGCGCTCTAACCACCCGATACACTACAGCAATGGTTTCCAAGCTGTGCGGCGTGCCTCCCTTGGGGTGGGGTGGAGGTGGGGGGTGTACTGTTGGCTGGGCGATTTTAGATTCTCCAGCCCACTGTGGAGTCTGGGACCCGAGTGTGTGGAGCCGAGTCCAAAAGGGAGTTAGAGATGGGGAGGGGGGGAAATGTGCAACAAAAACATTGCTGAGTTAGGTGATTGGGGTGAGGTGGGGGGGGGGGGGGGGTTGCTGCTATTCGAAGTTTGGAAGCCACTCCACTACAAGATTCCACTGTACGCTGTTAGTGAAATTCGTGACAAATGAGATTCCATGTGGGTTATAAACACAATGTAATGTTTCTTTAAAGCACAGTTTAAACTCACGAGAGCTTGTTAAATGGATTTTCCAGCCATCGTGTACAGAAAGTGCCCCATCAGTACTTTGGAGATTAATAGGTGTGGCATCCGGCAGGAAAAGCCTTGCAAAGAAATAGCCCCCAACTCAGCGTAAGCCCCCAATCTGGGCTGACGTTTTATCATCAGACACCCGTAAAGTAATTTGAGCGCTTTGTGTGTGTGTGTGTGTGTGTGTGTGAATGTTTCCAGATCATTTACTTTTTAATATTCACCTCTTTTTTTCTGGTTCATGCGTTGTTTTTACAAAGAGACAAATTAAGGACTTTTCAGTCATCAATCACCTCCGCCTCGTGGGTCCCTGAGTTATGTATTGCCCGAGTCAGACGTAATTGCAATGAATTGTTTCCTGACGCTCTGTAGCATTTGGTGTGGGATACATACTCGATTTATATCTTAAACACACAGATGAGGGACAAAGAAAATATACTGAGCCGCAGGAATTATCAATACCGAAGGAATTACACATGTTACAGGAACGGCGCAATTTTACACTGCGTTTTTAAAAATGATTTTAATCCCCTTTGATATAGGCATTTGCGTTTCCACAGAAAGACCACCTTTTAGGCTCGAAGTTCCACCTAATCTCAGCCCCGTGAGACTCTGGTTTAAAAAGTTAGGAATAGTGCACAATTCTTTTTGTCCACCGGTTTCCACACGAAGACCGAGCTTAACTTAACAGTTTTCTGCAATACCTTTGCGGACTAGCATTTCAAGATAAAATAGCCACGAAGACTAGAACAGAGTCCTATTTCAGGTCTCCTGTGTGTTATTGAAGGCTTTTTTTTGCAATCCTGTGCATCAAAATAGGCTTACAGGCTAAGACTATGCGTAAATTTTAGGTCTCTGTTGGATCCTCAGCTATACCGAATATATCCCGTCCTCTACACACAGTGGAGGTTAGCAATTTCAGTTCTTTTTGAAGCGATCGCCTCACAGACTGAAATATAGATCCCCGGGGAACGTCAGCTTTTATTGCAAGTAACGGAACTTTCCAATCGCGCTGTTCCTTGTCTGTGGCTCCTGTAAATTTGGAACCCACGGAGGGTTTGATGGAAAGGTTAACGGCAACTGCAGTTTTAACACGTCCAGTGGAATAGCCTGCCAAAGCTTGCCGCCGAGGGTCACATTTGAGTAATGGTCACTTGGCTGATCCCACAGCATTGCTCGAAAAGAGAAGGGAGTTTTTCTCTCTCTCTCTCTCTCTCTCTCTCACTCCCGGTTTCCTGGCTGATAAACTTCCAGATAAAATTGGCCCATCACTCCATGACTGCGTGTGGTGGGGTGGGGGGGTGGACAATACTGTGCATAAAATCAGCTGAAGCGTATGCCCGTAAATACGTCGTCACTACGTTTCACTTTAACGTTTCACCGTAAAGCGCTCGGAAATGTTCCGACCCTGTGAAAGACTGTAACAGATGTAGGGATTATCATTTCTTTTTACTCTGCAAAGCACGTCAAGGCATATGTTCAGGTTACAAAGCATGACACAGACAGACAGAGCTCTGTGCTCTCCTATTAATAGGGAACAATGTGTCCTTCTTTACACTGTAATCTCTGTTGACTTTTGTGTTACTCTTGTGACGGGTGATAGTTTTTGCCAGGGATACTCCCTTCGTCCTGCGGATTTTGAAACCTTGGAACGATACCTGGCTTCCCTTGAATTGATTTCTTGTGTCTGTCTGAGAATTATTTCCGCCTTTGTTCGCGTTTCAGCTTTTTTTTTTACAGGGTGATGTAACGACTCCTTTAACGCCCACAAAATATACTGTACAGTCGATTCACTTTACAGTATATTCCGCAAAGCACTTTTGATTTGTGCTACATCAAATGCAAGGATTATCTTCATTGTCATTACTACACTGTGTGCACCCCATCTTCAGCAATGGCAGCTGAAATCTTCGGGCATAACAATTATGCTGATGATTATCACACCAGCTCCTGTAGCTCTATGGTTAGAGCACTCAATTTACAAGCATGAGATCTGTGTTTGAATCCAGGTAGATCACAGCGAAACCTTGGGCAAGTTTCCTTACTCCACACACGCGCCTAATAATAATCCCTCCGAAAAACAACACAAGAATAAAATTCGATCCACGACTGTTTGTGGGGGACACTGCTGTGTGCAATTGGCTGCCTGGTTTCGCCCACAAATATGCAGTCAGTTCACTTTACAGTATATTCTGTGAAGCGCTTTGAGACGTCAATAAGATGTGAAAAGCCCTATATCAAATGCAAGGATTATTATTATTAGTGGTAGTATTATTATTATCATCGCAACCCATTGTGTACGTTTGGACGACCAACTTCCTACCCCCTCTCCAGTTCAATTCCACAGGGAATGGGTGTAGGATGTAATGTACTGGGTGTAGGATCATTTGCCCGGCTAATAAAACGCGGATCAAAGAGTGGGGTTTCAATGTTAGTTTCATTATCGACAGGATGTCGGGAAGTCTATTGTGGAAAACAAAAGGCTCGGAATGACCCCAAACCAGCCTGTCGCGTCAGGCACGGAGGAGCCTGTTCGTTAGCAGTTCCATTGGAAGCGATTAATCATTAGTAATTGATCAGCCAACAGTTAAAAGAGTGAGTCGACCGTGGAGGTAATGGGTGACTACAGAGAGAAAGAGAGAGAGATGGAGAATGTCAGCTTCACCTCTCTCTACACCGAGCGAGCGAGTGCTTTGCTAGTTTCTCCACCTGCCAGTTTGATTGGAACTGACCCAAACACAGTCGACATGTGACTGGTGGATTAGTGGAATAGGCGGTTTTCTGGAAAAAAAGAGCTCTTAACTGCTATGTTTATGAGTGAGCCAGTCAGTGGTTTGTGAGAATTAATCTAAACTCTTGCTGGAGCTCTCTTTAGATTGAACATAATAATACTGTATAATAATCCTTGCATTTGATATAGCACTTTTCACGGCTTCTGGACGTCTCAAAGCGCATCACAGAGTACTGTATATTGCAAAGTGAATTGACTGTATAGTTGTGGGCGAAACACGGCAGCCAATTGCGCACAGCAGTGTCCCACAAACAGTCGTGGATTGAAATGACCAATTTTATTATAGTGTTTTTTTGGGGGAGGGATTATTATTAGGCGTGTGGAGTAAGGAAACTTGCTCAAAGTTTCGCCCTGACCTGCCTGGATTTGAACACAGGTCTCACGCTTGTAAGGTGATTGTTCTAACCACTGAGCTACAGGACTCCACAAAGTGAGAGACGGACTCGTTTCCCCCTTTTTGTATTTAGCCCTCGTAATGAATCTGTTTTTAAACACATAACACCAATCGACAAGTCAAAGGAATCTTCCGGCTCTCGGAAATTCCACTGAATTCCTGGTTAAACCCCACTGGTGTACGGGCTCGTCGTAGCCTGAGAGACAAGCTCGCTCGTAAGCCGTCAGTCACAATTTGGTTTGCTCAATCCACGGTTGTTTTGTGGTGCGCAAATTGGTAGCAGCGTCCCAGACCACGAAAATATGCAGTCAATCCAATTGACCATCTATAAGCGGAAGAACTTTTGAGACGTCTCGACATATAACCCGTGCAGGGATTAGAATGACTTCTTTCACACCCTGTGTGGCGTGCTCGCCAAGTTACCCACGGGGGACTATTTTATCGCTAGTGCGGTGTCACTACGACGGCGTCATTTGTTGCTTTGCTTCAGGTGAACGAGCGGCTGTGAGTCAAACCTCCCGGCTCCGCCAGACCGTGCGCAGTGGCACAATATCAGTCTGTTTTGGAGGCACTTCACATCGTTGGTCCTTGGGCCACAAATCACTGGGGCATCCACCTCAATTAAAAGACCCGTTAAAGCACTCCACAGTACGTTTTCCTGCAATTAGAGTAATTACACGGCAAAACATTCTCAAAAGACAATTTGTGGTAGTTTTGGGTTACCCTTCTGTCATAAATGTTTTCACTGTGCATGTAATGGGGACTCTGCGAGGTTAACATAATAAACGTTAATTGCCACATTTTCACTTGTGCCATGAGAGAGAGAGAGAGAGAGAGAGAGGGAGAGGGAGAGTGCATCATGACTGGCAAATCCGTCTTTAAAGGAGAAATGTTCCTTTCCGTTAATGCTCCCTCCTGTTTATCGGGCATGAGTGCTTTCCAGTGTTTGGACAGGGGGAAACGGACTTGTCCGAGCGATACATCCAGGCTGCGGGTAAAGAGATGCTGTTTGCAAGCACGTGGCTCTCGATCGCCCTGCCGACAGACAGACTTACCGGGCGTGTAGACAATGGGTTGCCATGTTGTATTACATCCACGGTCCAGGAATCCTGGACAAACGGAATCGGAAATGGTTTCAAATCCCGCTCGGCTAAGGTCTTGTCGCCTTAGGTGGTTGGTGGCCGGAGCTCATCTCATTTATCCCCTTTCTACCCAGTCTGGCTTCACCACACTTTGACCCCGACTGACTAAACGCTACACCCAGCTCTCTAGCTTCTGTGCTCTTTACTTAACCTGCGGACGTTCGCAAGTCCCTCGATTTGGAAAGTTGGCCCCAATTACACAGGATTGTTTTGTACAGAGGCTCTTGACCTCTTATTATAATAATAATCGTGATAACAGTAATCCTTGAATTTGATATCGCGCCTCATCGTGTCTTCAAGACGTCTCAAAGCGCTTCACAGAATATACCGTAAAGTGAATTTGACTGTATATTTTGTGGGCAAAACGCGGCAGCCAATTGCAGCACAGCAGCGTCCCCCACAAACGGTTCCCTGCGGATTTGTTGCCTTACCGAGTGTCGTCCCAAGAATAAAGAACCCCGCAACTATCGGGGCTGGTCTGGTTGATAAAATGCACTGCGTTTAAATATCAAGCAGCCACAATAATGCATTGGCATCTGGATCCCTCGCTTAAATGGAACCTTAACTGGAACCCTCCCAATAGCCACAGAACATGACAATCAGAACTCGCATTTATGAAGCGCTTTTCGTGTAGGTGGAGGGCTGACGAATGCTCTGCACTGGGACACACTAACTCACTCTCAGCAAAATGAGATCTTTTCAGAAGCGTTGTCATTTGCTAGGCCAGGCTTGCTGGTGCTTTTTCTTTAAATATATATTTAAAAAAACGAGCTGAAGGTTTCATTTCAGATCCTTATGGAACATCGGAAGCTTTTGTTCTTTGGCTTATTTGAGTTTCTGATTACGTACTTTCTTCTTCTGGCCAGACAGATATCATCCGCATCTCTCTCTCTCTCTCCTCACCCTCCAAACCAATCCCTCCCCACCCCCTCCCCCCCACTTCTAATATATATATATAATATATTGACTTCAGTTCGATAGAGTCTGCACAACCTGCAGTGGATTAGGCGAACAGCTGGACAATGAGATTTACAGGGAGCAGTTACTGATTTTGCCACGATAATGTGTGTTTTTTTTTCATGCATTTCGTTCATTCTTGCCGCGTTGGTATTTTCCCATTTTCTTTCGTCTCATTCTCAAAAAGAGAGGAAAATAAATACTCCACTTAATCCCCGCGGCTCATTCTGTTAGACGAGCCTTTCCTTATTGCAGCAAATACACTCCTGTGTTTTAGCCACACATATTTAACATTTTGTACTATTGACTTTGGCAGCGGTCGGTTTAGCAGAGAGCTGGTAGCATTTTCTATTCGGGCTGACATGATACTTAATCATTACATTGGGTGAGATTGTCGCAAACTCCTGGAGCTCAGTGGTTAGAGCGCTCGCCTTACAAGCGTGAGGCCTGCGTTCGAATCCAGGCAGGCCAGGGCGAAACCTTGGGCAAGTTTCCTTACTCCACACGCACCCACGCGCCTAATAATAATCCCTCCAAAAAAAGGCCACCATAATAATAAATTGATCATTTCAATCCACGACTGTTTGTGGGGACACTGCCGTGCGCAATTAGCTGCCGCGTTTCGCCCACAAATATACAGTCAATTCACTTTAGAGTATATTCTGCGAAGCGCTTTGAGACGTCGATAAGATGTGAAAAGACACAATATCAAATGCAAGGATTATTATCATTGTTATTGAACTCGACTTCCAAAAACGGAGCCCTTACACCACTGCCTACAGGTGGCAGTTGACTGACGACTTGATTTCCAAGCAGTTGGTATAGCGTCTATAAGGTCAAGGCAACGTCACAGGTAATTCCTGTATGTGCAGTGTCTCAAAAGCAATCTTCCAGCAAAAAGGGAAAACATTTTTTTTGCATGCGTGTGTGGAAGTGGGGGTGGGGGGGGGGGGCGCTACTGGTAAAGGAAGGCCGCACAAATCGCCAACTGTACGGAATGACACACTGTCCCTTTAAGCAACACCCCAAAAAAAATCCCCTTCAATACCCAGTTGCTTCAAAAGAACGCAAAGGGAAAGTTTTTTTTTTAATGTCCCCATACTCTGTTGCTGGCGATATGTTTGGACAAGCAATACATGCTTTGTCGGCCAGCAAAGCTCAACTGAGCATTTGGAGTTTTTTTTTTGTTGTTGTTCGAAAAAAATTGATTGCGGTTTCTTGGGGGTCTGGTAGCCATTCACATTCTTCCTCATTTGTTTTTAAGTACGGAAAGTCACACAGCAACTTTTTGTTAGACACTCAGACCCATGATTGCAAAAATTGCAGCAACTCTGCCTCCACCGTCTGTCTGTGCAGAGAAGGCTATATGCCTACGGTTTCTCTAAATAGACTTCAGGTTCATACTGTAAACCAGCTGCTCGCTGCTCGCCATTGTTCATTGGTCGCCTTCCCCTCGACCTCTTACCTCAGATCGCAATTGATGCCAGGCTTCCCACGAGGCATTTGGCTATAATTGCACTGTTTTAGTGTTACAAACGGCTTTTTAGAACCACCCTGTTCAACTCCGTATAACGCAGACTAAATAACCCGTTTCTTGGGGGCGAAAATGATTCTAGGGAGGGAGGGAGGGAGGGAGGGGGAAAAAACGCAGCTGTACTAGGTGTTGAAACAGTCGTGGAAATGGTCTCATTGCAGTTATTCTGGTCCATTCTGGGTCTCTCGCTTTTTAACGGCGTGTCTGACAGACATCCATCGCAAAAGGCGCTCCGTGAGTGTAAACGTGTATCGTGTCTGTGTCTGCCTGGTACCGATACTCTTCAACGGGGATGGGACATTGCTAATCGCGAACTCGATTTGACAACTCGCAAGCCGTCCCGGTTTGAGACCTCCGCTAAAACAGCTAAGACGAGGAGCTGGCAGAGCGAGACGTCAGGGCTTTTCTGTGTCCCCGACCTTATTCCGCAACGAGTGGCTCAAATCCCCACTGAACGGTTGAATAAGCGGACTGAACGGACGGGGACGCAGATGGGGTTTAGAGGCTTTGTCGGCTGTGGGTCAGCGTTGACTTTTTAAATTTCTACCCTCCTTTTTTAAAAAAAAACTTTGGAAAACTAAATTACCCTCAGCAGACAGATCATTATTCTCCCACCGCCCACCCGGCCGCCAGAGAGAATGCATCACAAATAAATTACAAGGTGATAAAATGCGGATACAAGACTTCCCCCAAAGGTGCATTTACTTGTCCTGCTCTGTGTCCTAATGAGGCAGGGTTGTGACCTTGAGTAAATGTCCCTCGTGATAATGGAGAAATCATTGGAGCTGAACTTTGTAAATAGCTGTTCACACCCTTTGTGTTTTGCGAAACTCTGCTACAAAGTCCTTTGGTAACAGTTAACAGTAGCCTACTGTTCCAGCCTGGCTGTGCCTTAGTTAACCAGGGCGAGGGCTTGAACGGCAACTCCCCAAATGACAACTTCGGCAGTTCACAGACCTTTGCTTAAGGCACAGGCTGCAGTTACTCATAGCACCGAGGATCACATTGGTGTTTCCAGAGCTGCCAGGGTTCATCGGGTCACAGCTCCTGCTGGTCTGAGTGTACAACCAGGGCAAACAGATTAGACGCTACACAAAGGGATGGTAGTTAAATAAAAATAATACTTCTTGCATTTGACATAGCACTTTTCACGTCTTCCCGACGTCTCAAAGCGCTTCACAGAATATACTGTAAAGTGAATTGACTGTATATTTGTGGGCAAAACGCGGGAGCCAATTGCACACAGCAGCGTCCCCACAAACAGTTGTGGATTGAAATGAATGAATTTATTATTGTGGGTTTTTTGGAGGGATTATTATTAGGCGTGTGTGGGGAGTAAGGAAACTTGCCTAAGCTTTCGCCCTGACCTGCCTGGATTCGAACACAGGTCTCACGCCTGTAAGGCGAGCGCTCTAACCACTGAGCTACAGGAGCCTTAGCAGTGAGTGTGGGCATCCTGGAGCGACAGTTCAAAGCCGAGTGTTGGCAGTAATAATGGTGGTCATAATCCTTGCATTTGGTTACACCATTTTACGCGATACAAGAGTATCACAGGGTTAAATAGTAATAATAATAATAATGCTTATGTTTCATATAACGCTTTATCACATTGTTGAGACCTCTCAGAGCGCGTCACAGAATATTATTGTAAAGTGGATTGACTAGATTTTGTGGATAGTAATAGTGATAATAATCCTTGCATTTTGTTATAGCGCTTTTCACGTCTTCTAGGCGTCTCAAAACGCTTCACAGAATATAGTGTAAAGTGAATTGACTGTATATTTGTGGGCAAAACACGACAGCCGATTGCGCACAGGATTCTCTCTGAGGTGAACAGACGTGAAGAGGATGTAAAGTGTTTGTTTATATTGTCTATTTTCCCACTTCTACTTTCCTAACAGTGTTCGATTCCTTTGTCCCTTTTTGAATATCGTGTGTGTGTGTGTGTGTGAAAGCAGTGGGGGAGGGAGGCCGTTTCTGTCTACCTCGCCCCCTTTCCTCGTTCCGTCCCCGCCTTCAAAACCCGCTTTACGATCTACCTGTTCGGGCGCCTGTGCTTCCAGTCACATTCTTCCCCTTCCCCCGCTTCCACCTCCTCTGCCCTCAGCCGATTGCGTGAGGTGCGTTGACGCAGCCTCCCGCCGTGAGAGTCACCAACCATCAATGGAAACTGTTGCTCGGTGCTCTTCTCTGCATGCCAGTTGCCCTCTGGAATTTCATCGCAAAGGCAATTATAGACGTGGGAGCTTTAACACCGAGTGTTGGCAAGTGATTTGACTGTGAAGTGCAGCGTGACTCACAGGGTTTGGCAGGCGGGAATGGTTCATATCATTACTCACAAGGCAGTTCCTTCAAATGGCTGAAGGCTAATGATATACCAAGGGTGAGAAATGAGCTTTTCACTGCCGAGCCTTTTTTAAAAAGAATACACACATACACATCAGGGGAACCTATCCTCGAGTCTTTGCAAACGGATATTTGTTGCGTAAGGATATCAAGCAATATGGATGGGGGCGGTGGGAAGCGGGCGAGGGCAGGATGGAGTTGAGCTGTGATCTTAGAGAATGGTGGAACAGGCTCGAGGGGCTGAGTGGCCTACTCCTGTTCTCACATTCCCATGTTTAGAACGTACACTTAGTCCTCGCTTAACGTCATAGTCGTGTTCGCGGAAAGTGTGGCTTTAAGCGAAACAGCGTTAAGCGAAACCCGTGCAAGAATAATAATAATAATAATCCTTGCATTTGATTTCGAATACACTGTAAAGTGAATTGACTGTGGGCGAAACGCAGCAGCCAATTGTGCACAGCAGCGTCCCCACATACAGTCGTGGATTGAAATGACCAATTTATTATTCTTTGGGATTATTATCAGACTTGCGGAGTAAGGAAAGCTTCCCAACATTTCTCCCTGCCTGGAATTGAACCCAGGTCTCTCGCTTGTGAGGCAAGTGGTCTAACTCCTGTGCTTCAGGTTAACTTGGTCATTCACCCTTATTGCTGTTTGTTGGGCAGTGCCTTGCGCAAAGCGGCTGCTCCATTTCTCTCCAGATACACAGTCACTACACTTGTCGGCAATTCACCGCGAAGCGCTGCAAGACGGTGCGAAGCGACGGACGTTTTCGCGTCAAAAGCGGAGGTCGGGATTCTTTACGATCTGTGTTACACAGCGTAGAAATGATTACCATTTGATACCCAGGTGGGTGGGGAGTGTGGGGGTTGGGGGGGGGGGGGTAAAGATTCAGAACTCGAGGGGTTAAAATATTTTGCTTTGAACTTTCCCTTCCATCAAAATGTGTCGGTTAGCCATTTCTCCTGAAATCTTTGGTCGGATCACGCAGAGCCGAATCATCGGCCAAAAAGTGTCCCAATCCACCACGACTGCGAAGCAGTTGGGAGTACAGCTGCCTTTGCCCTGTCAATCAGTGTTGCATTGCGTGAGTTCGTTGCTAAACTCGGAACGCATTGCGTGCTAAGTTGACTGTGAAGGAGCAGGTAGGGCAAGGTATGGGGAAGTGCTTGAGCTCTGCGGTTAGTGCAGAAAGTTCTTTAACCACCTGCAGGCAGATCAAATGCTGGGGATGTTGAGCTGAAGTGGGAAATGGTGATGTAATCTCCGAGCCAAAACAATTGCCTCTTTCAGGTCGTCTGATAACAATCAAAACAGCATGAAACATCCCTGCCACGCAATGCTCTCTCTTTGCAGGAATGGGCCGCCTTCTGCTGAGAAAACTTTAACGCAGCTGGTTTGCATCGCCCCGTTCTTTTCACCCTTTCCCCCTACCCCCCCCCCCCCCCCACCCCACCCCTCCCCAATCCTACCCTTCCAAACCAAGCCGCTGGTGAATTTTGAGCGGCTTCGCTGCAGGGTTGTGAAACCAAATGATCAACAGAAATTGACCCACCCCTTGAATTTGACGCGGCGACTTTCACAGCTGGAGGACGTCTCGAAGCGCTTCGCGAGATTTGCAGTATAAAGAGTTGGGGGTTTCGTTCGTATTTTGTGTAGGCGAACGCAGCAGCCAATTTGCGCACAGCATTTTCTCTCCAGGTCTGCGAGCCGTCTTGACACATGTGAGAAAGCTTCGCCGTGTTTTACTTGGAACTCTCCGCCAGGCGAAGAGTTCCAAGTACGTGCCAGCCACCTACAAATGGAAATAATAATAATAATAATCCTTGCATTTGATATAGAGCTTTTCACGTCTTCTAGACGTCTAAGTGTGCTTCACAGAATATCCTGTAAAGTGAATCGTGTGTATATCTGTGGGCGAAACGCGGCAGCCAATAGCGCACAGCAGCGTCCCCACAAACAGTCGTGGATTGAAATGACCAATATTATTATTATTAGTTTTGAGGGATTATTATTAGGCATGTGTGTGTGTGGAGTAAGGAAATTTGCCCAAGGTTTCGTCCTGACCTGGCTGGATTCGAAACACAAGTCTCACGCTTGTAAGGCGAGTGCTCTAACCGCTGAGCTGCAAGACACTTCCTGTGTCTGGGATGGAATGCCCATTGCTCTCTCTGCAGGGACAATCTCGCTTACCAAATTCAGAGGGTATTAGGTGAGGGTTGGCAAGAGCCAAGGCTTTAAGACCCCAGAGTGTTCGTTGGAAGGTAACTGCTGGGAGTTTAACCAATTGAATCTGTCATGCCTCCCACTGCTTGTTCAGCTAAGGCCACCCTATGCATTTGGATGTAACCAGGGCTCAGTGTAAAAAAAATTTGCCCTGTGAAAAAAGATCAAACATACGCTACATGCCTGGGTCATTAATTCCACTACTCATATCTGTTCCACATAATAATAACTATAATAATACAAATTATTATGAAGTTGGAAACTTTATTTCTATAAGATCTGGTCTTTTTGATCGAACCTGGAATAATGCTCCATAGGGCTCTAATAGTAATATAATAATTACTATAGTGATTATTAAAGTGCTATATAAATGCAAATTCTTGTTCCATTAATATGCTGCATTAAGAATAACCATAATTATTAATCCTTCTATTTGGTTTAGCGCCTAGAACGTAACAATGTTTGCTCTTAGCTGTAGTCATTGTGTATTTTGTAGGCAAGCATCGCAGTTAATTTGCAGTCATATCCCACAAACAGCCATGAAGTGAACGACCCAATTTTACACATTCAGAGAGTTGTTAAGATGAGCGGTGGTCAAAGCGGGATCTACATTATCTTTCAAACGCGAACCAGACAGATGGACGGATGGCAGACAGACAGACAGACAGACGCTCAATTTTAACGCCTCATTTAAAGGGACTGCACATCTAGCAATGCGTTCGCTCCCCCGGCATTCCACTGGAACGTCAGCCGAGAAGCCTTCAGTTCAAAAGTTCTGACGGGGCTTCGACCCACAACCTCTTGACCCAGAGACAAGCGTGCGACCAACCAAGCCAGGCTGACACCTGTCGGAGGAACAGGAGAGCCAATGCCTGCAGGCCAGGGAGAGTGGAAATGAAAATAAATTTGTAGGAGAAAAATGATTGAATAAGTGGCCAAAACTAGTCCCAGGCCACACAAAAACAAATACGCATTGAAATGAACAAATGGAATCATTTATCTGTCCAATCTCGTCAATTACTTCATGTTCATTTCGATTGTATTTTATTCCTGACCCATTTACATTTCCAAGGGAAACTGATTCAAATCTTAGAAGCACAGCCCAAGTTATGTTATGCCTTTTTATACACTGTATGTATATATGTGTATATATATGTGTATATATACTGTATATATATTTATTGTGACCATTCCACTCACAAAATATGCAGTCTATTCAGTTTGCAGTATATTCAGTGAAGCGTTTTGAGATGTTGGAATGCAAGGATTATTGTTAATATATTTATATAATTGCTGGGCAGAATAAATCTCAGCCCGTTCACTGTCAAGAGGGGGGCAAATTTGCCATTTCCCATCACCGCCGTTGAGAAGAAATAGATATACATATTTCTCTTCTGCTTGTGTTCGATCAATTTCCAAACAAGCATTTAACTGGGCTATGGGACAAAGATGAATAAATTCATATTTCTGTTCGCTGTTGCCTCCGAAACCTGTGATTCCAAGCACAACATTCGTTGGCAGATTGTTTATGCGTTTAACAGGATTCAACTCTTATGTTTTCCGAGTGTGGTTTGTAACCACCGCCTCCAGCGGACTGTGCTCTGGAATGGAGACAGAGAGCTGTCACCTTGCCCGTTAATCCAGGCCATGGTTGAGGCTGCAACTAGATTCCTGGAACACGGGAGCAGGCTGGGGATTCGAGGCTCCATCCTTGGCTGGACAGAACATGTTCGATGAATAATTAGTGTGTGAATGTGTGCTTTCCACCGCTTTCAACGAAAAACAAACTCTGAACTGTCCCAAAAGGAGGATACGTGTTTGGAAGCTTTGTCGTGGAATGTAATACAATGGAGACCTGGTATAATAACTCTCTGGAACCACGAGTGGCTTCTCGTGCGCGCTAAGTATAGACTGATTTGCGGGTCAGCGGTATGCCACCGTCGCCAACTCTCGCTGCTGATGACCTGATGTCTTTGGAAGTTGGCCATTTTTTTAACACCCGAAGCTGGCAGGCTTCCTGCATGTACAAGTGGTGGTATCACGAGTCGTGAGAATAGTTCTAACACGCTGGACCGGAAATCATGGCTTCTTGTTAGTCAGCAATGGGATTACGAGGACCTGCACACACACACACACACACACACCTCCTCCCCCTCCCAAACTACAGTGTTATATCGGAGCTCCACCACGTACTATGAGACAAATCCATTGCTTCGATGTCGCAAAGGCTTCCTGTCGGTTGTTTCATTCTGTCACTTTTGAATCCCATTCATACATTCATCCCCAATATATACACTCTCTCTCTCTCTCAGTTACCACTTTATTGAAACTAACCAGCTCAGGATCGGAGCAGTGTCCATGGCTTAGAATGCAGACTTGAGGCAATGGCTTTGAAAGGATATCAGCGAGCTCAGAGAATAGCTGGGGCAGTCCCGAAGGATTGGATCGAGTTTGGAAAATGTTACCTACAAACATACCTGCTGACATGCAAGGGGTTCAAACGGAGCTGGAGTTGGTCAGAACTGCTTGCGCTCTAAAAAGGTGGATCATCGGCCTTTAAAAACACTTCAAAGTCCATTTGACGTGTCTTTTAAGTAATTTGAACTTTGGAAGCACAGTAGCGTATCGTACTGGCAAAATCCCAACTCCTTCAATTGATTCAGAGGAGACATGAAGCCGAGGTCCCGTTTGTCTGTTCAGGTGTTACGTTTGAGATTCCGCAGCACTCTTGGGGAAACCAAGGGAACTTCTCCCAAAATACAGGCCAAACAATCCCCAGGATAAAAATTGGTCATTCACTTCAAGCCATTTTGCGGATGCTTCAAATATTTTGAATGCCTCGCATCCCTTCATGACAATCTCGCTCATTCGAGTCCTGTAGCTTAGAGACTCGCCTTGCAAGCGTGAGACCTGTGTTCGAATCCAGGCAGATCAGGACAAAACCTTGGGCAAGTTTCTTTACTCCACACACACGCCTAATAATAATCCCTCTAAAAAAAAACGCACAAGAATAAAATTGGTCCTTTCAATCCACAGCTGTTTGTGGGGGACACTGCTGTGCGCAATTGGCTGCCGCGTTTGGCCCACAAATGTACAGTCAACTCACTTTACAGTACTGTACAGTATATATTATGTGAAGCGCTTTGAGACGTCTAGAAGATGTGAAAAGCGCTATGTCAAGTTCAAGGATTATTATTATACATAAATTGCCCACGGTGTTTGCCCATGGAACACATAGTCGCTCCTTTTTACAGTGAATCCTACGAAGAGCTTTGAGCTGTCCGTCTGAATTGAAAGGCGTTGTATCAAATGCTGGGGCAGCCTCCATAATTGTGTGACAGCCAAGAAGCTCACTTTTAGAAATGTATCCTTACAGGAGGTTTATTATTGAAGATCAGTGCAAAGCTGCGGTCAGTGTAGAAGTTATTTGCAAATGAAATACGGATCCAGTGATCCTTGTGATGTGTTGGAAGTCAGTCCGAGCGCGCGCGCGTTGGATGTTTTTTGCAAAATGCAAGGAAATAAAAGTTTTTTCTTACAGCATCTTACTGCACTGAAATATCTCAATAAATAATACTAGTAAATAAATAAATAATTTAGCGCTACACAGCGATTAATGTGAGTGACTATGGTGACCTTTTTACAGGCACATGTGGCAGTTATTTTTGCACACAGCAAAGTCCCACAAACAGTCTTTCGGGTCAGTATTTAATTTTATCAGGAGGGGCGTTGGGGCAGGACAGGACCCTGGGAGAAACGTCCCTCTTTTTTATCGAGCCAACTTTACGTCAGCTGTGATGTGCCAGAGGTGAATGTGTGCACCGCATGACTGTATATATTGTGTGTCAAATCAGTACATCATAGGTTGCATTGGTACTCCCAAGTTGTTGCTGTGAAGTGCCTTGCGTCCCTTCATGACAGTCACACTCATTCAACATGTGCGAATAATTGGCTCTCGGGAAGTCCGAGTTAAAAAAAAACTACTGTTGTTCTTGGCTGGTTGAGTGTGTGAGTGTTGAGTAAACTGATTTAAGTTCTGGTCTTTAATGGGGGGGACGAGCAGCAAAACGAATTAGGCCCTCACTGAGCCCTCTTTGGACTCTTATTAAAGAGTTAATGTTCAACAGACAAATTCGAATCGTTTTTGAGTTAATAGGCAGAAAGTGCCTTGGATGTCTGTCTGTGTAATGGCTCCAGTGAGGTGCCTCAGAACCAACAACGAAAGCGTATCTCACCACGAGAGAATGCTTCAAATTCACAGCAACAGGGGGTGAGAAATAAGTTTTTGTTTGTATTAGAGGAATAATTAATGACAGATAGAGTGGGGACAGCAACAACGATGACAAATTACGTTTGTACGGCGCCTTTCACGTCAAGAGGATGTTCCCAAAGCACTGGACAGTTAAGGATCCACACCTGAGCTGGTGGTTGGAGTCAGGAGGGGCGGGGAGGGTAGGGGTAGAAGAGTAACCGAAGATGGGTCTTGAAAGAGGCAAGGGAGGGCGAGAGAGAGTTCCAGACTTGAGGGTCTTGGAGAGCAGATGACACACAATAAGCCCGAGTTAGCTTATCATGTCTGTTTCTACGAGACAGTGTATTCCTGCACTATTGCCATACTTACCCCCTTCCTCCTATTATACTCTCATTGACGTCTCTCTCCTTTGAGCAATTGATTGAAGATCCTGTTGAGGTTCTGTTTTGCTCCTAAAACACCGCAGTTCAGGGATTCACAACCGCTCCAGAACAAGAAAGTCAAGGAATAATTAATGGACCCTCTCTTAGGTACAATGCGCACGTACAAGATTTCACGTGATGAAATAACATCACACCCACTGCAGTTCCGTTTGGAGAAATCGCGGCATTACTCTCACTTTGGCGTTGACGGTGGACGAAACGCAGTTGGGGGATTCGGGCAAGTCGGGAGGTTGCGAGGCGCCCGGCAAGGGTTAACGGCAGCCCCAATTAAATTATCCAGGAGGGAAGCTTAAGATCTTGTCCGGGAGTGTCAGAGCTGTGAGCAGTTGGCCTGGCTCCTGCCGTTCTCACAGTTAATCCTTGTTGTTACTGCTGAGCTGAGGTGAAGGGTCAGGTTTTCTGTGTTGTTGGTGGAGCTCTGGGGGCCTGTATTTTAGTTCTTCAGAGAGACCATTCACATGCCTGCTCCCACACGTTAATTTGTTGTGGTCAGGGGCAGAAATGGCTTCTTTGTGCTTCTCACTGCACAGAGAGAAGGAGAGGGAGAGAGAGAGAGAGAAAAAAAAAAGGGGGGTCTGAGAGACAGAGCCCTACTGTTTGACGGAATGGATGGCTTTTTCCTGTGTGTTGAATAATGTTTAAGATATTTCTGTAGTGGTTAGGAAAACTATGTGCTTGTTTTGCCATCTGTGTAGCACTTTGAAAAGGACCCATCCCTGAACTGGTGGGAGTCGTCCGTTTGATCGCTCGATTTAAAAATATTTTCATGTGATTTTTCTTTCGTTGGACCGTATTGAACAGCGCGTGTGAAACCTGATGACAATTTGTATTCATCTTTGTCCTGGACAACTTTTTGTAATCGTTCCAAGGAAAATAATAGTAACATTGCTCTCTTTTTAAACGTAGTTTTTTTTCTAAATCATTTTTGTGCTTAAAGCAGTAAGTCGCGGCTTTGCTCGCTGTATTTAGCTAAATTACAGGCTGTGTCTCTGTCTGAGGAGCAAAGGGTTTGTAGCCTCATACAAACTATGTGCAGCTGTGAGCAAATTGCGTTATATTTCGCTTGTGCCTGTGTAACCAGCAATGGATATAGAAACTCCTTGTATGCACTCTCTCCACTCTGCCGTTGTTGGTGAAAACTGCAAAACTCTGCTTGAGCATAATGCATTTGTCACCACACTTGTAATACTATTAAACCTGTCATAATGCTCCCCCATACGAAGCTCCCCCATACGAAGCAGTGCTGCGTAAATGTCAGTTGTGATTGCAATGCACACAGGAAGATCTCACCGACAGGTAACGTGAAGGTGACGACCCATTAATCTGCGGAAGACTGTGGCGTACAGGCCACTGAGAGGAACTCCCTTCCCTATTTCCAATAGCGTCATGGGATCTTTAACATCCAACTGACACTCACTTCAGCGTATTATTGCGGGAACACTGAATTGCCAGATGTGCTGGTGCTTTGGATGAGACTTTAAACATCTGTCTGTTCTTTGGTTGGACCTCAAAGATCCAATGACAAGATACAAAACGAGAAGGGAGTTCCTTTCCTCTCAGTGTCCTGGCCAACAAGCTCCAGTTTACTTGGTCTTTCACCTCATGGTTGCTTGTGGGGCTTTGTGTACATCTTGGCTGCCACCTGTGCCATCATTTGACAGCAGTTCATTGTGAAGTGTTCTGAGATCCTTCAAAGCGATAAGGTGCTATCCAAATCCACTCTCTTTCTGCAGCTCCCTAGAGCACTGGCTAATGAAGTCCTCACAGAAGCCATCATCAGCTTCCAGTTGACGGAGGTCAAAAAACAAAGAGGAACACTTTTCAGCAAAGCGCTCAGTTTTCCTTCGCCAGTGTTCTGTTTAAAGTCAAGGGCACAATGGAAAAGGTCTCCCATGACATGCAAGAACTAGGAAAATATTGTTCTTTAGAATGACCAATATCTGTGCTGAATTTTCCTTTCATTTGTTGCCTTTTGACTGAAGCCATGCTCACACTGTGACTGCGGTTATAAATCACATCATCATTCCTGCCCACGCTGGGCTTGCCAGCACGGACGTTCTGAATCCCACGAGTCCCCTGGAATGTAGGTCTGGGTTATGAGAAAAGAGCAGGGAATTGGGATTAGGAAAGATGGCTTCATTGGAGGAACCAACACTTTTCCAATGGAGTGTTGGCTAAGCGCTGCATTATAGAGTACCTTCTTTTGGATGAGACTTTAAACTGAGGTCCTCTCCGTCTGGCCTGTTCAGGTGCATGGCACTATTTGAAAGGAGAAGGTAGTTTTTTTCCTTTCTGTGTATTCTCTGGGCGAAGGTGGCAACCAAATTGTACACAGTTGGGCCCTGCAAACAGCCATGAAGTGAATGAGGAATTTTATTTGGGGGACTGGTAGTGGCCAGAAGGAAACATCCTCGACTTTATCAAACAGTGTGCGGGGTCTTTAACATCCACCTGAACAGGCAGATGGGGCTTTGGTTATTTCATTCCACCACTGTTTGTGGGGACGCTGCTGTGCGCAATCGGCTGCTGCGTTTCGCCCACAAATATACAGTCAATTCACTTTACAGCATTATTCTGTGAAGCGCTTTCAGACGTCGAGAAGACATGGAAAGCGCTGTATATCAAAATGCAAGCATTATTATTATATGTGTCTGTGCAAAAAAAATTATGACATGTGATGTGATAATTATCGGCAGTGATGTGAGAATCACCACATTCCCACTTCTAAATCACCATCGCTCTCTGTGAACACTGAAGCCGAGCTGTGGATTTGCAATGTCGTTGAGGTCCCTCTGCGTCTTTCGAGCCCGTTTTCTCTCGGCTCCCTCCGACCCTGCTCGACTGAAGCACATTATCAGCAAGAGGAAATGAGCTATTACACCTGAGCCATTGTGCAGTGAAGGAATGGGGGGGGAATGTCAGTTCGAAGTGTGGATGCTTTTTAAACGAGCCAAATGTTCGGGGATAAAATTTCACGCCAGGTATTATGTGACACAAGCCTCCGACAATAAAGACACCTTTATAGCATCGTGGCCTCAATGCCTCTTTGCACGGCTGTACAAATGGGGCTATTTATCAGTTTCATGTTGTGTTTCGCGAACAAAAAAAGATTCAACCCAATGCCCTTTGTGTCATCAGGATGGTTTAGAAATAGGATCACTAGGACTGGGTGGCAAAACAAATTTGACTCCCATCTTTTCATGTTGAATCCAGCCTGGATTGGCAGAGTGATGATCAGCTTAACCTCCTCACTGTGAAACATTTGGACAATGCCTCGGTGTGTGTGTGTACAGTTTGCTTGTGTGTGTGTGTGTGTTAACCGGTCCATAATGTGACTTTGGTTGGCAGTAAAAGACATCTCAGCTAACGCTATTGAAACTTACCCAGAGTATGGAATGAATTTTACGGTAGCACAAGAGGAGCCTTACTCCGCAACTCAATAGGCATGTGGAATGTTTGGGAGCAAATATATGAGTCGCCTTGTTGAGTAGCAGAGTAGCGTGTGATTGAGTTCTGTGATTTTAAAGTACTGTAGGTGGAAAACAAGTTCCACCCCGTGGCTTCTGATGTGGTGTCAGAATTGTCCGCTGGCTTGCGCCCAGTTAACGACAACAACTTGGATTTATATAGCGCCCTCCACGCCAGACGGCATCTCAGAGCGCTTCACAATAGCGGAGCCCGAGGCCGAGCCACGGGAGGGGGAAGGTGACCGTAGGCACGGTCGAACAGAAAGGTCTTTAGGTGCGACCTGAAAATGGAAACGGAGGGGTTGAGGTGGAGGGATTGAGGGAGGGAGTTCCAGCGTTTTGGGGCGGAGTGACTGAAAGCACGGCCGCCGATGGTGGAGTGGATGATTCGGAGTGGGACAAGGAGGAGGCCAGAACCAGCAGTAGAATGGAGGGCGCGAGAATTGCTGCGAGGAGAGAGGAGGTCAGAGAGGTAGTGGGGTTGTGAGGCGAGACAGTTGGCTTCAGCGATCTTGGGCGATTATGACCCAACGGAGGCAGGGTTCTTGCTACTAATTTGTGCCTGTCTCCGGTTGTTGGTGGAAGCTCAATTCGGACAGTGTGAGGCTTGAATCCGATCACCGACATGTGGTCAGATATTTTCTCCTCATATCTGGATATAGCACGGCGATGCTTCACTCGTGTCCCAACGCTGTAAAGCTCAACATCCCGTAATTCCAAAGGAATTACGTTTATTTTTATAGCGCTTAGTCTTGCCCTGTGAGGGACACGACCGTGTCTACTTAAACGCCAGTAAAGATGAAAAAGTAGGGTATCGTTACATTTGCGTCATGTTGCTCCGCCAACAAAAGAAACGCAAGTGTAAAGACGTGAAAGAAAGTGTAACCCTGCGTGTCTCTCTGATGTAAACATATTCGTTTTTGGGGGGGGATTGGGGGAGGGAAAAGCTATCGTTGTCCCGTGTTTCATTGAGCAGGCAAGCAAAATAAAACCACGCTTTTTCAAATAACTCGCTCCCTCCTCCTTCGCTTATGCTTTTCGTTATGGGTAAATGAAGATGAAAATAACTCCCCCCACCTAGAAAACCCGAGAAACCGCGCCAGTCGGAAGACGATGTAAGAAATCACTGCACTTTTCCCCAGAGAGCTGCGAGTGTTCATCACTCTTCACTGGTTCTGTTCCTGGACGAGAATCAGTTGGTAGAGTTGACTGCCGGCAATAGTGGGTTGTAAAGGACAGGCTGTCTGTGTCGACAGACAAGCCTGTGACTGGACAGCGAGTGGTTTATACATTTTTCTTTTTTTAAAAAAACTGTGTAAAAGGCGAGTTGTTGCAGTAATTACTTTCTGACGGTTTTTTTAATTTGCTTTATATTTGTGGAGACAGAGGCTGTTGGCAGAGCTACAAGGTAGTAGTACTGTAATCCATTGTAAATTGCTTATTGGCGCAATGTCCAGCACTGAGAAACGACTTGTGCACTATCACAAACAGTGGATGTTCTATCTGTCTGTAAATATTTTATAATCCTGACGTACCAGAACCGTTCAGTCTCGAAATTACTCGACGGGATTTTCTGTGCGATTGCTGTGTTTGTCGGCGATGCGCGCACAGCGATACCCCACAAAAAACATTGGTAAAAGAGGGATTGACTAATTTCAAAAGGAGAATTGTTGCCCAGCACGCTGGAACTCCCTTCTCTTTTTGAATTAGTGTCATAATTAGTTGGATTAGTGTATTTGAATGTCCACTTGAACTGGTTCCTCAGTTTCACGTTTTGCAATGTAGCATCTCTCCCCCCCCCCCCCCCACCACCCCCACCACCCACCCCAGCACAGCATTGAAGCGTCAACCTAAACTGTTAACTCAAAATCCCGACATTCAATCGGCTTCGACCAACAACCTCCTGAGCCAGAAGCAAGAGTGAGCCAGACTATGGAAGAGCAAGTGGAACTGGAAACCTTTTGGAGAAGGAGAAGGAGGGTAGAAGGAACCTGGGCAGAAATCGGCTATGGTAAAAGGGAACCAGATAGCAACTGGCAGGCTCATTCGGAGCATGGGCTCGCAGAGTGAGAACGTCAGGGATGACGCTGTTTTCTGGACGTGAAGTGACCAGCGAGAAGGCGTGCGCAGAAGACATTTTGTGAGGAGGTTAATCAGTGACTTATTTTTTTTGGGTGGGGTGTGAATTGGAGTATGCAAGAGAAGAGACAACACATCATCCAGTTCTTAATGGTTCGCGTGTAAGCCAGAGCGCGATGAATGACCTGGAAGTGGGGGGGTAACACTCGCTTTCCCGTGATCATTATTAGATGTTCTGCGTATTGAAGCCAAAAAAAATCCTAGCGCGGAGATTCAGGAATGCAGCTGTTGGCCCCGCGGCCAACGAGCTCGGGTGGATTATGTGGGAAGCGGGACTGGAGAATGAAACCCAAGGAAAATGGAATTCGTAAAGGGAATGAATGGAAAGAATATATATATATATATTTATATACACCGTACTTCTGTGAGGAGGAGGAAAGAATGCTGCCCGAAACCGTGCCAAATCATCGAATAAAGAGATCAAAGGGAAATTAAAAAGAAGAGATCTGGAAAATCCGAGTAATTCAAGACAGACTTTCACTACAAAGCACGTCCTCATTGCCTGCAAGCCAAAGGCGTCCTGGCTGGATGGGTGCCAAGCCGTGCAGTTCCCCAGCTTCATACGGAGCTCAACTTTGCCCTGACTTTCCCCATCGCTGCCCTGGAACTCACTGACTGACTGACTGACTGATTGACTGACACACACACGCACGCACGCACGCACGCACAGACAGACAGACAGACAGACAGACAGACAGACAGACAGACAGGCAGACAGACAGACAGACAGACAATGTGCACCGCACAAGACATTTCAATCATTTCATTTTCCTTCAACGCATTGAGGAACCCGCTGAGAGCCAGAGGGGTTCCATTGAGTGAGGGTGGATGGGTGGGTGCGTGGGTCTGCGGGTGGTTGGGCGGGCGGAAGGGTGGGCGGGCAGGCGAGGGAGGGAGGGGAGGAAGGAGGGAGGGAGGGACAAACAAAATGTGCTGTCGAGGGAGTCTGTAAACCCAAAGACTTGACCGATTTGGAGGACGAAGCCCAAGCTGTTAACTCAAGACTGCTGTGACTCTAGAACAATACGACCTTTGAGACTCTGCAGGAATCCAGTGCGTGATGTCCTCTTTTTATTTTTCCCCTACAAGCTGGAGTTTCCAGCTGGATCTGTGCTCCCTGTGTGCTGCAGGCTGATGTGCAGATGTGGTAGAGGCAGCTTTTGTGCTACTAACAGATAGACTTTTGTTCTCCGCAGCCCGTTTCCCGTTATTAGGTTGTGCAACGGCTGCCTCTTCCCCTCCCAGCAGGTCCAAAACGGTTCGCAAATTGCAAGGCGTCGTATTTATAACTTCCACCAGAACCATATGGGCAAAGAACAAAACGCAGCCACCGAAGTTTTGAAACATAACAACACTCACCGCAGCTCCTTTTACAGAGGACAATAGAGGTTTTTTTTTAATCTTGGCTTTCAGCTGCAGTGCTTGGAGGAACGCACACAGTGTGCTCCACTTAAGACGCCCTGAAAATTCCCACAGTTTTCCTCCCCTTGTCTCACGCGATGCCCCATTCCACAGGATGAATCGATTTCGGAAATGGTTTCTTTCCACTTCGCCTTTGCCGTCGGCAGTCAGACCAGAACAGCGGGGAAGGATAGATCTTCCGGGATTAATTTGTTTGTGGGAAAAAAAATCAAATTGAGGGTTCTAATTGCGCTGTGAGCCCCCAAATGTCAGCCCCGAGGCTGAAATTGTTTGTTAATGTGAGAACCTACAACAACAATAACTTCAACAACAACTTGGATTTGTATAGCGTCCTCTACGCTGGACGGTATCTCAGAGCACTTAAACCTAAGAATGTTTGCAAGGGGTTTAACTGCAGCAAAGTAGAAAGCATAATGGGTATTGTAACTTTAGCCAGTTTGCCTCGTGTCAAGGCTAGAAATTCCATCTGGGTCTAGATTTACGCTATTTCCTTAGCATTTGAGAACATTCGGAATTTGGCAAGCTCTTTTAACGCAGTCTTTATTTCTAAACCCGTTTTTTCCGTGAGTTTTATTCTCATTCTTCGCCAACCTCAAAGCTTAAGACTGAAGTCAACTATGTGCCAACTTCCGAAGTCTTTGCCTTTGAAACACTACATAGAGTGAGCGAAGCTGGAGCCGGTGGGGAAAAGTGCCAGACCGAATTGCCCGTGAAACAGAAGAGATGTAAAAACCTCACCTGTGTTGATCAGAGAACCTGTCAGAAACTAATGGCGGAGGCAATTCAATCGCATGTGTTAATCCGTGAATGGTATACACAGAAGGTTCTGTTCTACAAAGCGAGAACAAGGGGGAGGGCTATCAGAGGTTAGGTTGTAATGATAATATTGCTTGCATCTCATTGTTGAGACGCCTCGGAGCAGTTCACGGGGTATAGCGTGAACTGGGGTCAAGTGTGAATTTTGTGGAACAAACCACAAATGCCAATTGCTTGCACGCAGCAGCGTCACTGACACAAACAGTCGTGGATCCAGTGACCACATCTTTTTGGAGAGAGAGAGAGAGAGAATGTCGCTCTCAAGAAATTACTGGAGACAATCTGCTCAAAGCTGGTTGCTGCCTACTTGGCATATTTCAGATGGTGTGTGTTCAGGGAATTATAGCCATTCACCCCATCGAGCCTCTTCGTGGTACTGTATATGGGTAGATCTCGCTTAGCAAAAGCCCGGTTACCGAAACTTCACTATAACGAGGGTTTGTATTTGTACCTCCTATGCGCTTAGAGAAGGCTGCGTTCGCTATAGCGAAAGTTTAAATCTCGCGCGCTTCTCGTCTCCCGGCTGCCCCCGCAGTACACCCTCGGTCTCAGTCGAGGAAGCTACATACACTTACTTCATGGTATGCCACCTAAATGTCCATTCGAAACATCGCCACCCCCATCGAAGAAAAGGAAGTCCACCACGTTGGAATTGAAGATGGATCGAAGACCAGAACGAACGCCACTGCCCCCTCTCCGCCAGTATAATCCAAGAGGAGGCCCACACAGCAACCACATGACGCTACTCGGAAAAAGCCAGCGGAGTCTTTTGCTGCTAACAATGGGTGGCTTGATCGTTTTCAAAAGCGATACAGACTACATCCTATCAAGATGTGCGGGGAAGCTGCTAGTGCAGATGCTGCGGCGAACATTATGAACCAGATGAACTTAGGAAAATTATCAAGGAGGGAGGTTATACACCGCTGCAAAGTACGATCCAAAGCCTATTGATTTGTCACCAGATTCTCCTGATTCTCCAGCCTCCTCCTCCACCGCCAACAATTAAAACGTAGACCTCCTCCCTACTCCTCATCTCGTCTTATTGTACGGGAACTTTTGTTTTGTTACGGTGTTAAAAAATTGCTAAATAAGATACTGTTCAGGTGAACAAACCAAACATTTTTCGTCTTTTATTCTTTCATCTTTCAATCTTGTAATTAAAGTATTGCAGGCTTCAATAGCAGTTCTACCTACCTTATGCCTTCGCTGGTACACTGCAAATGTTAGCGCTAGGCACTGCTGGGAACAAAACTGATTGTTTTCACATACAGAAACACAGTAGGGATCTCCCACCCACTTAACGAAATTCTCGCTTTCCGAGGAGTTTCAAAGTCCCTAACCTCTTCGCTACCTGTATTCTAATTAAGCCCAATGATATTAATAATCCTTGAATTTGATATAGCGCTTTTTTCACGTCTTCTAGACGTCTCAAAGCACTTCACAGAGTATACTGTAAAGTGAATTGACTGTGTATTTGTGGGCGAAACGCGGCAGCCAATTGCGCTCAGCAGTGTCCCCACAAACAGCCGTGGATTGAAATTACCAATTTTTATTATTGTGTTTTTTTGGAGGGATTATTATTAAGCATGTGTGTGGAGTAAGGAAACTTGCCCAAGGTTTCGCTCTGGATTCGAACGCAGGTCTCAAGCTTGTAAGCTGAGTGCTCTAACCACTGAGCTACACTGAGCTACTGAGCATGGTGATGATAATCAGAAGACACGTAGGACAGATGTCACAAAGCGCTTCACAGGATACGTTGTAAAGTAGTAGAGTAGGTGATAAGTGTGGGCACGGCTCACAGACACAGTGGGGCTCAGTTAGTGCATGGTAACCCTGCACTGTAAGAGAAGAAGGATTGCAAAACACACAGTAACTACAATTTACAGTAAATCCTGTGAAACGTTTTAAGAGGTCCCACGGACATGGAAAGCGCTGTATGAAATCCCCAGATTATTCCCCCTGTTATCATTAATTATGATTATTACTGCTACGACCATAAGGTCCTTCCCTTCTCCTCCCCATATCCCCCCCCCACCCCACCCCCACCCCCACTCCCCTGCCCTGCATGTTTAACAACCGCATCAAGTGTGAAATTAAAAGATAAAAACAAAAGTGGGGAAGAGGCAGGTTTCCCTTGTTTATGAGACCACACAGTCTGCGCTGGAAAGGTAGCGAAGAGAGGGGGGGAAAAACAGCACTACTCAGTCAACCACAGCCGTTTTTAAAAAAAACCTTCCTCACAACGCACTTCTAAGTTGCATTCCTAAGTGGGTCCCAGTAGTGCATGAAAAAGCCAGTCATTAGAATAATTTATTATAAATGCTGTAGGCAGCCTCTTTGATTCCATCAATTGGCAAAATACAGTATTAAGCTTTGCGAGTCTATATTTTATTAAAGGGGATGTTGCGGGGAGGTGGGGGCTGGGATTGGGGGGTGGTGGGGGGGATGATGGAACAGTATCGGTGAAAGAGTACTGTGCGTGTGTATTATACGCGGAGAGGTGCCGACCGCCGTCAAAACGTGAAGCTGACAAAAGGGAACAGGAAAATGTATTTCATTCACTACTTTAACAGAGGTTTGGTGTATGTCCTGTGGCTGGCATTTCGAAGTGCCAGTGGGTGTTGGCTTGCGTTACACAATAAGAGGAATGTATTCAGGCTTTAGCAGCCTTCTCGTGACTAGCTCCAATTTATCTATTTTATTCCAGGGCAGAATCTTGAAGCTAAGCCAGTAGCAGTCCATACAAGCCAAAGAGAATACAGCACAGCAAAGCAAAGCAGCCTTTCATTATTAGAAATCATCTGCAGCTCATGCCATACACTAGGTTTATTACTCTCAAGAGCTCTCTTTACAAAGGGCTTCTTTGGAATAGCCCTGAGCAGTCAAAGACAAAATTCAATGATTTTAGATGAAAGGAAGGGAATCAGTACACATCCACAGAAATTTACCTTAAGACTCTTGAGTTTTGAAGCCGCTACTTATCTAGTTGTTGACAGATCTTTAGTTGGAGTTGCTTCTTCCCAACCTTATACCCTGATTCGCTTCCGCCCCCAACCCCGAGGGATGAAGCGTTGACGTTTAAACATGAGCTGTTGGTGTGTGTCGTAGGGATCCGCTTGGCAAAGACGCAAGCGAGAGATTCAGGCTCTCGTGTTACTTGAGGCGGTGGAGTTCCGCTGACTCTGATCTCTTTGTTGATTACAGGAATTTAGCCATTGGGATTGGACTCCAGAACTTCCCAGAAGGCCTTGCCGTCAGCCTACCGTTGCGTGGGGCGGGAATGTCCAAGTTGAAAGCCTTCTGGTAGGTGATTCCCAAGCACAGCGCGAGGCTCAGCTGTACTTTTGTGTCACAATGTGTCATCTCTTCTGTCGCGTTCCCCCAACTTGCTCCTTGGAAGGTCTCCGGCACCTCTTTAAAAACAATACAAATTTCCTCTTCCCGTCGACTGAACAAGCTACCAAAGATCCAAGACAGTGCACGCCAAATCATGCAGGGGTTACGTTTTTCAGAGTATGATGCTGAAAGGGTTAATGCCGCAAGAGCTCAATTGCTGAAAGGGTTAAGATGGCGAGCCACACATTGATGAAAGGGTTAAGATCGACCGAACTGTACATTCGGTGAAGGATTCCAGTCTTAAAAGTGTATAAAATGTCACCAAAGTAACATTCCCTGAACTGGATCAAGGGACGACAGACGTTACTTTGAAAACATTGCGAGGAAAAGACTAATAATATAGCGCTTGCACATCTGCTCGTTAGCTGCTCTTCATCTTATCTTATTGGCAGTTGACTTCTGTCTCCTTCCCAGCCAGATCTGTCTTTATTGAGAGATAAACGTTTGTATTTCAGCCCCAGCCTGCTTTGATCCCGTACATACATGTCATCACTTTGAGTGGTTTTGTGTCGTAACAAAAAGCAGCTTTGCTCTGTAGCTACTTAGTGTTATCTAGAGATTCTCAGCTTCCTGATAATCCCCACTGCGTCACTTTTTCGCTGCGCGGAGGGAAACCTTTCGTCCGGCCAAGGAAACGCATGTTCGCACGCTTGCTTACCTCTCGTCCCCAGTTCGCTCCTGGCCCTGAAGCCCACTGCATTTTTGCACGACTGCAACATTTCATCTTAATGCCTTTCCTCATGGCCACATTGTTTCGTGTCTCGGCTGTTGTACGCTCGCCCTTCTCCCCTCCCTTACACACACGCACGCACACACTTGTAAGGCGAACCTTTCTGCTCCAGTTCGATTCTGCCCTTTCAACCAATTTGTCCTTGAGTATTTCTCCCAATCCTTTCCCCACGCGCTTAACCTCAACACCCGTTTGCAGAGACTTATCCAATATCTCATTATATCCCATTTCTTTTCACTCTGGAGATGATAATAACTTTGGGGGCCATCGTTATTGACTCATCGATCGGTGGAACCTGTTTTCTCTACTTAACCCTCTCCAAAGCATTCCTACTTTCAAAAACGTTTTTATTACACTTTCTGCTGATCCTGATTTCTTTCATTGGGGAGGCCGGGGTGGTCAGGGGGTGGTGGTGGGGTGGGGGGCGCGGGCAGGGTTATTTCTTTACCTCCCTTCAAGCTCTTACCCCCAACTTTCTACTTCTGTATAAATTGTTGCCGCAGTCTGTTATTGCTGTTGTTATTGTGAAGGTACGGCCAGTTAAGTGGTATGGTTGAGCCGGTGGCTGGAGTGCTGGGAGCCTTTGCTGTGGTTCTGGCGGAGCCTATCCTGCCCTACGCTTTGGCATTTGCCGCCGGCGCCATGGTTTACGTTGTGGTGGACGACATCATTCCCGAAGCGCAGCTCAGGTAAGCAACAACAACATTTAGAGAGCGCCTTTTCAAGTCGGGAGGGCGTCCCAAGGAGCTGGACGTGCCAAAGCACCGCACGGCCATCTCAACGCAATCCTTCCCCTCCACCCAGACCAGGCTGCGTGTTCCTGGTTACCTCAGCCTCCAGATAAACCCAATCGGTCCAAGGTACCTTGTTATATCAGCGTCAAGAGTACTTGATAACTGCAGCCCGACAGGCGTCTGGCAGGAGATTGCGAGGCAATAAATCAATGAAGTGGCTTTGACAATGGGACAAATGATGAGAGCAAAGGCCAACCGATTTATGAGCACCAGCGGAGCACAAGAAGCCTGAGCCGCTGCCTTCGTCTCTGTACAGTGGCACCTAATGCATGATGGCGTATGGCGACGTTCCTTAAAAAACGGGAATCCCACTGGTTTGTGACCGGAAGCCACTGGATCCGCGGGAATGTCGGAGGTCGGCGGGACACCTTCCCTTGGTAGAGAATCCCATGAGAGATTCCTATCAGAGCTACTCTGCATAGGAATCTCTCATGGGATTCTCTACCAAGGGAATCGGAAAGGTGTCCCGCCGACCTCCGACATTCCCGCAGATCCAGTGACTTCCGGTCACAGACCAGTGACCCTCCCCAAAAAGATTCACTTTATTTTTGAGCTCTGCTGGGTACGGTGAGAGAGAAGGAGTCTTGCCCGAGGAAAGGTTTGAGCACAATATGAAGGAAGCCTTGGAAAAATTGGGATGAGCGCATTCGCACACAGTACTTTTGCTACAGAGCTGCAAGGGGTTGGGGCGCGAGGAATGTGATTCCCAACTGTATGCCAATGGACAGCTGGATCTGTTTAAAGACACACGCACTGACCTTGTTTGCTTTTGTTTGCAGCGGGAACGGCAAGCTGGCTTCCTGGACGTCCATCGTGGGTTTCGTATTGATGATGTCTCTCGATGTTGGTCTCGGATAATCTCAAATTCATCTTTCTTTCCCCACCCACCCCCAAACCCCCTCCCTCACCCCCCATCATCCTGACTCCCACCCCCACCCGTAGACTATCTTCCTAACTGGGTCTGCTGTACTGAACACTGGGAATCGGGTGTCTTTCGTTGATTTGTTTTTGGATCACAGGATTTCCAATTGTTTATGAATCTCTACTTGAATCTTACAAGGAAAATGACAAAGTTCACTTTCTAGCTCCTTAAAAAGTACAGGTTTTTTTTCTCTCTGTCAGGCTCATTGTAATGGTACAGCTGTCGTTTTTCAGGCTAAGTAACCGAGGGTAATAAACAACATATCCCCTCCCCCACCCCCCCACCCCCGCTCTGCTAGCCCCGGTGTTAACTACCATTGTTGAACAAAGTGGACCATTTTCCATGAAAGACCAAGTTCCGGAAATAACCTTCAGATAACTCATGGCGTCCTGCAAACCATTTTGGCCATAACTGTACCATGTGTGGACTAAACATTTTTAAAAAAATATGTATTGAGAGCGAAGGGTCAAATTGAGGCGAAGGGTCAGTGGCCCCAAAGAGTGGAAGTCAACCTGGATCCATCCCCAACCAATGCCAAACTAAACAACTCGGCAGTCGTTCGCCTAGAAATACACAGTTACTACATTCTACTGTACTCTATATCCCATGAAGAGCTTTGAGATGTTTCAAAGATGTGATAGGAAGTATCGCATGGATTATTATTATTATTTATTCTGGAGGTAACTACAGTTTCTCCTTGAGAGCACTTATTTCAGGGGCTTTTTATCAGTCAACTCCTTTTGGGGGATTGATTAACTCACTGTCGCTCTTACAGTGGCAGCAGTTCCTCTTTACATTTGGATACTTTATGGGGTCTTCCGCCTCTTTAACGAGTTTCAGCCGCATAGATACAGTCCTTTCACTTAACAGAAGCACTTTGAGATGTCTAGAAGATGTGGAAAAGCACTATATCAAACACAAGGATTATTATTATTGTTAGAGATCCCATTTCCTTGTCCTAGCAGGCAGTACCGAATGAAATACGAGTCCAACTACTTGGGGCCTTGATAAAGTGAACTCATCTCACGTCACAAGGGGCCTCCAGCCAACACCTGGGTTGCTGAAGGATTCCCAGGCTCGAACTAGATCTCCCCCAGTATGGTGCCATCATAACTGATCAATGGATGCTCACCCCGTCACTCTGTGAGTGTCTGCTTCAAGACAGTCAGTTCTACAAAAAAAGCTTGATGCAGAATTTCGATGTGGGAATTCCACCCGGAGCGCGGCTCTGCTCGCCAATGTTATGTACATCCGCTTCCTGCAAAGAATCCTCGCCCAGAATCCATAAGAAACCAACAGGTGATAGGCCCTGTTCTGTAAAATCAGCCCAAAGTGGCAGGTGGGAGGGAGGGATGGGAGTTGAGGAGAGTACGAAAACAAGTGAGGTCTGTTATCCTTCCTACATGTCAGGTAGCCCAACAGGGGCAGAGGCTATTTTCAGAGTGGCCAATAAAACCATATAACCTCTATCTGATGCCCAGGAATTTATAAGAGGGCAATAAAGTTTGTGGCCCAAATGTTTCCCATTGCTCGCACAAAAGGAAAGTGATCTTCAGACACGACTTCACGGCGGCCAGCACTTAATTCCACGGTTAAAATTTCCCATCCCAAACAATAGGCCAGTGTACTTTAGATGTTCGCTTCTAGCTCACCCACCCATTTACAAAGTCCCCCCTCCCCCCTCTAATGTCGCTGTCCTCTTGGCCGGAGCCTGGCTTGAAACAGCATTTAAGCGTACAATGCTGTGTTTGTTTTTGAAGTAAATATGTAACCGTTGTAATGAGCTGAATTATAAAAAAGGTTATTGATAGATATCACTGGCATGGCACCGCTGGCTCTGCCACAGAGGAGGGGAGGAATTAAACCGCGTCGCTCTCTTCGGTTGAATTCTAGTGGTTGAACTCTTTAACCCTGACAAGTGCTTGTGGTACTTTAAGGTTAAGGGAGCACTTGGAAGGTTCAGATCTCTTGCTCTGGCTTATTGTGTTGGCATCGAGTCGTGTTTTGTCTCAACCCCACCCCCCCCACCCCCCCCCCGCTCCGATACAGACATCGGAGACTGCGGGATTGACAGGCCTCACCAATAGTCAAAGTCAAAACACTTTAACGCCACAATGAAATGCTTCATTCGGAGCTCTGATTTTATTTATAAGCAAAGCGGGGCTGGTGGTGGGCGGAGAGCGGGGGTGGGTGGTGGCCAATGTAATGTTAATCACTAACTTCGAAACCGCAGGGCGACTTTTAATTTTATTTTGGGTGAAGCTGCCTTTGCTGACACATGTTGAGTTCTGCCTGCCGTGAAATTGGATTTGGAGATCTTTGCTTTTGTCACTACAGCTCAATCAGGGAAGCGAGTTTCTCTCCCGCCGCACCCCCCCTTCCCCCCCACTCACCACCGAGTCCTGGCCAACAATCAACTCCCTCCTCACCCCCTCACCACCCTCCAACCTCTACCACTACCTTCCTACCCTTCCACCCACCGAGGTAAAATTGCTCATTGCATTGCACGGCCGTTTTATCAGGAAACGATACACTTGACAACAATTCCCAGTGAAATGGTTCCCATAGCAAATTGTAGGATGATCATTATTATTGTTTTATTATTATGGCTGATTGGGAATATCGGGGTGAAGGGAACTTAAATAAGTTATGGCTTGAATCTCGCTTGCTGGTCACTGAAGGAGGAACACTGGAAGGCGAGAGACCTGGGATGAAAAAGGCTGGAACAGAAACTGACTGGACTTGTCCCTGGCTGACACTTGCCATTGAATCTTGACACTGTGACCCTCGGCAACCACTCAGCCTCAAATGCTGTGGATAACCGAAGCTGAGATACTGAATCTCCTTTGAAGGAGCAATGCGTTTTTTTTTCTTCTTCCCCCCCCCCCACCCCACCACCTACCTCCCTCTTTCCCCACCTCCCCCCAGGAAGTGCACCTGTAGTGTAAACTGTGAACTCATAATACTCTTTAACGATTTAAAATATGTATTTTTAAGGAATTTTCTAAACAAAATATGAGGGATAGTAGTCTGAAAGAAAGCTTGCTAAATAAATAAGTCTATTGTTTTTGTGTGAGTTGAGCAAAATACACAGCTAAACTTGGTTCTTCTGAAGCACAAGCCATACACACAGAGATGATGAGCTGAATATATATATATATTTGTAAGAGGAGCTGCTAACATTGAATCATAATTACATATGAAGCACCCCCCCCTCCAGTCGTTGGATCAATCTGTGATATAACAGTATACAAGATAGCGCTTTGTGGGATTGAGAAGTGCTCAGGGTAGTTACACACATATATATATATATATCAAATGCGTTTACATTACACCATTCGATTCAGAGTGAGACTTATTTCCCAGTTAAATCATTTCCCTACGAAAAAGCAACATCTTTTTATAATGAAGATTCAAGGCTTTTTTTTGGAGAAAGAAAACTTACAGCCCATGTGTGTTTTTTTTAAGAACAAATGTGACGGAACTCATCCGAGCGTCTGTCTGTGTACATGTAGCACACAAAAAAAATTGCTGGTTTGCTTTTTTTTTTGCATGCGTGTTGATGGGAGTATTTTAATCTCAAATGCAAGTTAATACTTTTTATTACACGCAAATCTACGTAATTATATATGTAATGCAGCGGAAGAAAACCCACGCTTGAAGGTTCGAGGCTCCAGGCAGATATGAAGGTAAACAGAGTAATTCTGGCCAGCAGCCAGATCTCGAAAGACATGCACTAAACGGCAACTGTCAGGCCATAGGTAAGGCGTTCAGATAAACCACAGTGCCAAATGAGACGCTGAGAAATAAGACGAACGCTGTACATATTTGCCTTCTGCTCTTGAGAAGAAAATGCTCTTTTGTTAATTGAAGGGATGGTGGATGTGGAAGGTACCAGATACAAACACCCTTAGTCAGTGCTTGAATCCGTACCTTGTATCAAAGGAAAATTCTTATCCTATTCCTAATGTACCAAATATTCTGACTGGGAAAATTCCTACTGATCGACTTCACACTAAATATTGCTACTTCAGTAGTGCTGCCTTCCCAGCAAACTACACTTCATATCTGTTCAAAACCATAAAAGGGTCACCCAGGCAAGGACATCACATCAGTAAAATAGCACAACTTTCAGTAAAGGGTTGAAGATGGAAGGGAACAGGAAACTTAACTAGGCACAGCACTGAGAAATATAATGATGTACCTTAACTTATTATCCCACGATGATGCTCACAATATTTATTAATTTAATGCACCTTTTTTTTTGTCCTGGTCTGAAATTCTAGATATTCAATGACAAGTTACGCGGTTTTAGCTGGCTAGACTCCAGCAATACCCCGACACACAACTGGGGTTCCCAAGCCTTGGCTCTTGCCAACCTGCGCCTTATACCTTCCGGAATTAGGTAAGCAGGATGCCTCCCCCCCACCCCCACTCCAATCTATCCCTGGAATTTCCATGTGTAGGTGGGAAACGTGGAATTTGAATGCTGTTGGTTCGGATACTCATTAAGCACGGTGATGGGTTTCCACATGTGTCAGACAGCCGGCTGACCAAAAAAAATAATTGACTACACTGGACTGAATGCTGGGTTAGACAGAAACAAAGGATTAATTTGGAAAATCCAGTCTATTCAAACATGCCTCATGGATTGTTCTCAGGGATTGGGTCCAGCTGTCAAACAACCAGTGGATCCAACATCAAACATTCCTCAGAAATTAAAAGGCAAGGCTCCATTGAATGGGTTTTTTGTTAACTTTTATTATGTCCATATTTAAACTCTTGCATTCACTAGCCTATTGCTTCCCCCACTTTAACAAAAAAAATCCACGTGCTTTCATTCTTTGAAACTCTGTGAGGGTGTTGAAAGATTGTTTCTTGCATATGAGCTACATTTAGTGTTCCAAGCAATTTGCTCCCCCATGGCCACTACATTTATAATCTTGTCTAGGTGTGTCATCCTCCCACCTTAAACAAAAGCTGAATACCTGAAACATATATAGAGGTCCCATGAGTTGTTCAGATTGGGATTCAATCACGTTCTGATTGTTGCACTTCATTCCATTGACTTGTCTCTCGCCAACCTTGGCTTCTTAACCATTCCCTCGTTCTGAACCATTGTCTGATGGTTTGTATTTGTTCGTAAGCAAAGCAGGAAAGCAAAAGATCAGTGCCTAAAATGCCAATTATTGCCTATTGGTACACACACTCTGCAACTTGCTTCCCAAATGCCCCCCAAATGTAAGAGGAAAGGCTCATAAAGAGATTTTAATTGTCCTATTGTCTCACATGTTTGTCCACGAAGAAATTTAGAGAAAGCTTAGTCCCTAAGCATCCGTCCTTGTCCAAATACTTACTGCTGTAGATCGATAAAAAAAATTGTAACATTACACTTTTTACCTAATCAATCATTGGGAAGTAATTAAGAGTTTCTTGTGAGCCTGAGCGAAGTCTAAACAACACACATCCTCGTAAATTGCCAAGAACTCTGGCTAAGGTCTTGTATCTGGCAACAAAAAACCCACCATCGTTTTGTCTAGTTGATGTGTTTTTTTCTACTGTAATTGTTTCGATGTTTTAGGCTGGGGTTCCGGCACTGTTCTAACCCCCATTGTTGGGGAGTAAATTTTGGGAATAAATTACTTGATTGAAATTTGTATCTTGTTTGTGGCCTTTACTTTTGATACATGTTGTCTACAAACAACAACAACAAAATTACACTTGCCTAGCGCCTTTCACATCAAACGCACAGTCACTATGTTTTACAGTGAAATCTTGCAAAGCGATTTGTGCCATTTCAACGATGTGGTAAGGTGATATATGGATTGAAAGGATTGACGATTATTATTGTTGATCTAATTTTCTTTTCAGTTGTACTGACCTTGTCCTAGGTTACTCAAGGATGTGTCTGCAAACAGGTTGGAAAGACTTAAGTGAAGTGGAGAGACCTGATCAGCAGGGAGTTGGTTTGGATTGACTTTGTTTCTTATGTAAACTAAGTTTAACACTGTGCCATCAATTTCAATGTTGTTTTACCATAGGGGTGGGGGAGGTGGGGGGCTGGAAATAGTAAGTGTACGAGATTTGATCAAGGATCATATCGCCCTTTCCAACTTGTGCAGGTACGTAACAGGTAATATGAGATATTAGCTTGGCACAGCATTCACTACATGATCGAAAATAATCAACTGATACTCATGAAGGAAGTTGACTCTCGAGGTTGGGTTCCAAAATCTTTGGGATGTAGAATTTGGGGGATTGATCTCAGTCATCAGGTCAAGATTTGCTTTGCCCTCACACGTAGTAATAATAATAATAATCCTTGCATTTGATATAGCACTTTTCAAGTCTTCTAGATGCCTCAAAGCACTTCATGAAATATACTGTAAAGTGAATTGACTGTATATTTGTGGGCAAAATGCATGCCCATGTAAATAGGCTTACAAATGAAAATTTATATGAGGTCACCCAGAGGAGACCATATTGTCTCTACTTTGATTCTGGAGGCAAGTAAAATATTAATCCCCGGGGGATATTAAATATGACTTCCCTAAGTATTTGACGAGTTGGCTCCATTTCCCTCTCCTCAAAAGTTAATTGTAAGCTAAATAAAGACATCCTGTTAATTGAAATTCCTGATCTGAGAATTCGAGTTCCTGCCAAATGACTTAGCAAGTGCACGCAATTTGCATGCACAGAGAGATGAAAGATACAATACGGGATCTTAAATGCACAAGAATGTTTGGGGTTGATGTCCCATTCATCATCCCCATTTTCTTCCCCCCACCCCCACCCCTCCCCTCATCCATCAGAATCACACTTAAGTAAAACCATGCTCTTCCTCTGCTCTTGTATCTTTTTGTTGTGTTCTTTGGCAAGTCTTATTCCAAAAAATAATAGCATTTCACTGAAAATATATCTGAGCATTTAAAGCCTATGGGGGGTGGGTTTTGGTTGAGTATTTCTGGCACTTTTTTAATAATATTATAATAATAATCCTTGATATATCGCTTTTCATGTCTTATCGACGTCTCAAAGCGCTTCACGGGATATTCTGTAAAGTTTATTGACTATGTTTGTGGGCGATATAAGGTTGTGGAGCTGAAATTCTGAGCGGTTTTCCACGTTAATGTAGCTGTTCCATATGGCTTTTAGTTTCAGAAAATCTGTTGCTGATCATTTCCGTTGCAGTGATTAGAAATAGAAAACTGGCAGCAAATATATTAGATATATATTGATACGGTAAAAGCCTGTTTTTCCAACACCCTTGGGACCTGGCCAATGCCGGTTAAAGCACCTGCCGGATATTTGGCTGAAAAAGCAAAAAAAAAATTAAATGCATTTTTCTGGATGAATTCCGATTAATCGAATGCGGACTTTTTTTTGCAATGCCGGGTATACGGAAGTTACAGTTGATCGGGTGCCAGATAAACGAGCTTTTACTTTATATATATATAATGCAGACTGTTCTGGAATGTACCATACTTGTAATTACAGTTTCTGGGCTTTTATTTTCAAACAAGAGGCAAGAAGGAGTTGGAATATTCTCATACAAGGATCCAGTGGTCTTTCATTGTGTTTTATGTTAATATCACAACACTTTTATATACTTTATATGTTCAGTTGCTCGTCCTGTTCATATCTGTTCCAATTTCATCTCCTTTCCCGTGGTAAATGCCCTTAGGATGAAATGTTAAACTGAGACTTGAACGCACTTGTCAGATGGATGCCTGGTGACCCGCGAGTGACTGTCCTTGAGGGGATGGTGTCTTTGGAGGGCAGAGTTGACATGCCTGACAATCGAAGACCAGAATCAGATCCATGCTCTGGCGGTCTCGTTCGTCTCATGGCCGAGCCAAGCATTTCCAGCAGTGTCGTTGGATCATTAATGTACACCTGAACAGACAGATTAAAGGTGTCGCCACAGGTCGTCGCCTCCGGAGCTTTGGGCTGGACTAGACTTCAGATTGCGAGCCCTGACCGTTGAGCTGGAACTCGTGAGAGGTTTCCAACACAGAGGCGAGACTGTTAACAACCAAGCCGGGCCAACACACATAGATTGCTTGCTCAGGCTGAATGAGTTAAATGTGTTTTACCTGTATTTTACTTGGCTGCTGCTACAAATCAAAGGATCAGATCCCAAAACAGTAACTTCGAACCAGGTGCAAAGGCAAAAAGTAGGATGAGCCGCTCTCCGACATTCCCTCCCTCCCACCCTCTAGGGAAGCAATTCCACCTCTCTAACCTTCTCCGCCCCATACTAACCTCCCTCTCCCCTCTCAACCCCACCCATTCCTGACAAAAAAGGACCAGTTGTGCGAGAGAAATAACCTTTACCAAGAATTAAACTCAGTTGACAATATATACTACCTTGGGGGCGTCCATAAAATGATCGGGAGAATGGAGTGATCTTATTGAAGATAATTGGAAGCAGGCTGTGCTATACAAAGCAATCCTTTGAGGTCTTGGTGGCGGTAAACGTAAATTTATTCAGGAAATACTTCAAATGAAGAAGTGCTCTGTGCCTTTTTCTTACACATTTATTTTTCTTTTGCGCAGAGGTCTCCTCTGCCTGCTTCAGGTGGATGTTAAGGATCCCCACAAATATACAGTCCACAAATTTTGCCCACAAATATACAGTCAATTCAACTTACGGTATGCTTTGTGAGGTGCCTTGAGACGTCTAGGAGACGTGAGAATCGCTACATCAAATGCAAGGATTTTTTTTGTTATTAATCCCGTGGCATGCCTCGTGATTAAATGGAATCACCCTAAAATAAAATTAATCATTGATTTCAAAGGTTGTTTGTCCTGGGATATTGCTGTGTGCAAATTGGCTGCCCGATTCATCCGTAAATACAGAGTCCCACTGCTTTACAACCCCTATGAAGCGCTTTTGAGAAGTTTTCAACGGCGTGATAAGGTGAGACATCAATTGCGAGGATCACAAGTAAGATTATTTACAATTCCCGGTTCTGATTACGCGGTTTCGATCTACCTCTGGATTGATGTTTTGTGGGACGTCTCAAAGCGCTTCGTCGGATTGATTGTAAAGGTAAAGTCCAGCGACGGTGTCTTCGGCAGCTGAATTGGCGGCCAAAGTCCATTGCGATTTCAGCAGCGTACACAACGTGAGAAAAGCCAGCTGGTACCTCTGTTTAATCTTTCCAAAGTGACAGCATTGCTGATAACAAGCAAATTTCAGCCCACTTTGTAAAGTGCAGGAATCCACATATAATGTGAAACAACTGCCCTATTTGCACGATATATTTTCTGTGAAGAGTTTTGAGACGTCTCGATGATGTGCTAGGGCGCGATATCAAATGCAATGGATCACATATCGCAGATGGTATGAGATCGTACAGATCGCGTCCACGTTTTTACACGTTTGTCGCGTTTCCCCGTGGTTTGAAACAAATTATCACTTGTCAGTTAGGCAAAGTTTTCCTCCCGCCTCCCAATTTTCTCCTCGCTTTCTCCTCTCGGGGGGGGGGGGGGGGGGAGGGGGGGCTGGTGACTCACTTTGGTGTGTGCAATCGGTAGGCGCTCAACAGTTGTCGAGCACATGTGAGCCGAAGCAATGTGTGCTGGCAGACAGCTCAACCATGGAGAATATCTTAGCCAACCAAGCCTGTTCCTGCCCTCGCCCATTGTTCACCCGCCCACGAGCTTTGTAGCGGGAGGTCACCAAGTGATCGGCTGTTTTTTTTCGTTCTACTCACTCACTCAGTCTGTGGGCAATGGTACCAGTTGCATTGTCCCTTCCACTGCCCCAGCTCAGATCATAATAATGATAATAATAATAATCCTTGCATTTGATATAGCACTTTTCGTATCTTATCGACGTCTCAAAGCGCTTCACAGAATGTACTGCAAAGTGACTGTAAATTTGTGGACAAAACGCGGCAGCCAATTGCGCACAGCAGTGTCACCACAAACAGTCATGGGTTGAAATGACTAATTTTTATTATTATGGTTGTTTTTGGAGACGGATTATTATTAGGCATGTGTGTGTGTGTGTGGAGTAAGAAAACTTGCCCAAGGTTTTGTCCTGATCTGCCTGGATTCAAACACTCACGCTTGTAAGGCAAGTGGTCTGACCGCTGAGCTACAGATCAGCTCGCTCGCACAGCCACATGAAAGGCGCTCTATAAATGTAGTTGTTGTTGCTGTTGTCGTATGACGGGGTGTTTAATGCACACCTGAACAAGGCAGACACGACCTCAGAGGCTAACGTTTCCCTCCAAAGAATGACACCTCTGACAATGCAGCTCACACTGGCACTGGCACTCGAGACCGTGAATCTCAAATCCCTGACGTGGGGCTTGAACCCACAACCTTCCGACTCAGAGACGAGCTTGATGTGCTGCCAAACGAGCCAGGTTGGCATCTCGCCCCACTGGCAGGAAAGCCACATGAACGAACAAGACTGATTTGGAGAAGTTAAAAGGCTCGAGTCACTCTCCAATGTGCCAGGGTGACCGTGACAAGCTACCGACAGAACAAATTACCAACATTAAGCCACAGTTTGCCTCATTTACTTTTATTACTGCTAAGTATCTGTGCTCTCGATAGTTAACATGTTATTCTCTGCAATTTTTAGTCGATTGGCAGACCGCATTCCAGGGGAAGGAAATCAACCTTCAGAAAAAAACTTGAACACTCAGTCCCAGACTATTTGCGGGACGCTGCTATGCGCAGTTTGGCGCCGCGTTTCGCCCGCCAAACACGCAGTCAGTCCGCGTTACAGCACATTCCGTGAAACACTTCACGAGATGTCTCAACGACGGGACAAGGCGCTCTATCGAATGCAACGATTGTCGTTATTTAAAAACTTTTCGGGGGTTAAAAACTTTCATTCATCTCATTCCTTTTTGTTGGCTTAAAAAAAAGAACTGTGCTGAGGATTTTCCCCATTGTCCCGGAAACTAATATGAAAGAGAGAGTAAAACATTCTCCTTCGCGGAAAAAAAAGAGGTTTATTGACCAATGTTTAAGTGATTGAGTGAGCGAGCGAGAGAGTGTGTGTGTGTGTGAGTGATGGGACAGACTTCGTTCTCTAGATCGCCTGCCCCTGCTCTGTTACACTTGGGTGGCAAGTGTAATCAGTGGCTGTCGATAAGGAGTTTGCACAGCGGTGGTGAGAGATTTGAAGAGAAGTGAAAAAAGAGAGAGAGGAGATTTCTGTTGTGCCTTGCTGGAGTTCCGGGTAGGGGTGAGTCAGAGGCTGGGAATGCATGAGGTGAGATGGCGTGCGGAGAGATCTTGTTTACTGTCCCTGGGAAAGGTGTAGCGGAGCGGCTTGTGGTTTCACAGAGTGGGCGGGGGAAAGGCAGGGAGCAGTCAGCTTCGCACGCACATTAAACAAGGGGCCCATTCAAACAATACTTTCCTTCTTCCACAACCTGGGCCAGTCAGCTAATAGAAAACACTTAGACAAATGGGCAATTAAAAACCCTACCTGGTTGGAGATTTGACATGCCTCCTCCTCCTCCTGTGTTGTGTGTTTTTTTAATTTAATTTTTTTTACCCCAACCAAAAAAGAAGCACTTTTGAATGTGCGAATTAAGCCACAACTTGGAACTGTGCAAAAGCGGGAGGAAGGGAGGGAGGGATGGATGGCAAGGCAAAATAACAGAAAGTTTCTTTCATCAGTTTGAAGTTTGTTTTATTTGGTGTGTCCGGCTGCACCTTGTAATGATCACTGGTATGGTGTGTGTAGGTTGCATTGTCCTTTTTCTCCCACTCTCTTTCTCTCTGTCTTTCTCTCGCTCTTTCTTTCTTTCTTTCTTTCTTTCTCCCTCTCTCTCAGTACGCGCAGTTGGCAATAAAGGATTCGACAGTGCCTCAAATCCGACAAGAGCGCGAGAGGCGTGTTTGGAGAGTCGTTTCAGATTACTGAGAAGAACGCGGAGAGAAAAAACAAAGCCCAAATACGCAATGCAAACCCGTGCGTGTCCTTTGTACGAGACGTTAAACCGAGGTCCCGCCTTCCTGTTCAGGCAGACGCAAAAGATCCCACAGCGTTACTCGAAAAGAGAAGGGAGTTTCTCCCTGTGATCGCACAGATATAATCCGTCACTCACTTCATAGGTGTCTGGCTGTGCACAAACGGGCTGCCACAATCACCTACAAAATACACAGTCACTGCACTTTACAGTATGTGTTTTGCGACTGCCTCCTGACATGAACACAAACGCATGGATTATCGTTATTATTATTATACATAAAGATCTTGGTTGCAACCAGTGTGGATAAAGTTCTCCCAACTGTATTGAGTTGGGAATCAACTAGCTACTGAGCTAAATTTTCCTCCTACGTTCGTGTCCAAAGTACATTATAATGAGGTCCACGATGGCTACGTGAATTGAATTCATCCTTAATTTGCAGAGCAGTTAGATGTGAGCAATGTTCAATATTAAGGGGTATTTTTTTTTAAATCCCATCGTGGCATATGATTTACAAAATACAGTTACTTATCTGTGACCTCACCCAAGTGACCATTTCTCATGTGTGAGCTTATGTAGTGAATGCTATTTGACCACCGTCATCCCCCCACCAACCTCCCCTCCGCACTTATTTCTCCGAGTCCTACTGTTGTTCAAACCCCCTTGTGTTCAACTCTTTCCTCTACCCACAAATTAGGAGGATTTCACAACTGGTCAATGCCTCTTGTTTCCTCACAAGATTGCTTTAGATTACGAAGGTTGCTTCATTCCGTTTTGCGTGTCTCCCTATTTTTTGGCGGTAGTCTGCTCATGCGGAAACCCCCTCGCCGTGTGCTTAACAACATCCGAACCAGACTTTGAGAGAGTTCCACATAGGCAGACATGCCACCCCCACGTGGAAATTTCTCTGTGTCTGGAATGGAACATGGAGCACTCCAAATCCCTTCCAGAATGCCCACACTACCGTCTATCCATCAAAGCATCGAGCTGTGTTTTTAATGAGTCCCAGCATCCTGGCCTCAATCACCTTCCTGATGTAACCGATTGTAATTATTTTTTACCACATGTGTTAATATATGTGTGGGGTTTTTTTTTTTGCTTGCTTATATATCCTGTATAGCGTCGTCAGCTTTCCTTTCTCTTTTGGATGCGATTTGACCCGAGGTAAATTACAAGTATTTCAGCTTCAGATCTCCCAATGGACTCAGTGACTTTTCCATTTGGTCCCCGGCCGTATTGTTCAGAACGACTATTGTCCGACTCGAACGATTATTTTACCCATCTCACGCTCTTCTTACCACGCCAGTCAAAGTGACTGAGCGAGCATTCCCCGCAAATGCTCAAGCTGCTTTTTGGTTTCGAGGTCTTGACTTGGGGGAAGAAAACGAGCTTCCTTTTTTACCTGCTCTCTTCGACCTTGCTGGAGCTCCTGTAGCTCAGTGGTTAGAGCGCTCGCCTTACAAGCGTGAGACCTGTGTTTCGAATCCAGGCAGGTCAGGGCCAAACCCTGGGCAAGTTTCTTTACTCCGCATATTTAATAATCATCCCTCCCACCAAAAAAAACCAATAATAAAATTGGTCATTTCAATCCACGACTGTTTGTGGGGATGCTGCTGTGAGCAATTGGCTGCCGCGCTTCCATTTCTGTTTTTCTTTCATTGTTAACGCATGTTGGTCAACATGTATGCGGATACTGAAAGAAATTGCCATGAGAACACTTCGAATATATAGCTATTAAACAAAAACCATCAGTGCTAGTCAAGTCATATCAAGTAAATTATATATGAATATTATATACAGTATATCTAGTGCTTCGGGAATGTCAATGAGGCATTTGAGAAAGTTTCAACTACGGCTTTCAAGTGCTCCCAGACGCTACTCTGCAGGAAGGGCCCAATAGAAACACAACTTGTTGTTCAGACTTTAAGGCACAGTGCCCGATAAAAGGTTATTCTTATTTTGTTTCACCTCCCTCTCTCCTTCTTATTCCTGGTTGCCCAAGATGTCGGGATGGGGACAATTAACTTGCCCAGTGGACTAAGTTTTGTTCCTTCTGCACTCCTCAGCCCAAGGGCAGTTATCTGATCAGCTTGGTTCTAACGCTTTGTAGGTGTTACACTGTCTCTCTATTGTTGTAGTGACAACGAGGTCCTTGACAACTGCATACTAATCCTATCTTCTGGCTGCAACTCAATCTCTTTTGCCCTGTTCTGTTATGTCTCCCTTTGATTTGATGCTGGCGATTGCTCCGAGTCTGTCCAGCTCAATCTTCCAGAATTTATTTCCACAATCTATATGTCTCGGTTTCCCTCACCCACGGAGAAGTTGTGTACATTTCACGCTCAAACCGCTTGTGGTACTACACCACAATTCCGAGTTATTTCAGCTGCGTTCAGAAATGCTGAAGAAGCATAATCAAGGACTCACGGTGGAGTTCCTGTATCTCAGTGGTTAGAGCACTCGCCTTACAAGCGAGAAACCCGTGTTCAATTCCAGGCAGGGCGAATCCTTGCGCAAGTTTCCTTACTCCACACACACACGCCTGATAATAATCCCTCAGGAAAAAAAACAATAATAAATTGGTCACCCAATCCACGACTGTTTATGGGGACGCTGCTGTGCGCAATTGGCTGCCTCCGTTCGCCCACGAATACACAAGTCAATTCACTTTACAGGATATTCTGTGAAGCGCTTTGAGACGTCGATAAGACATGAAAAGCGCTCAATTCAAAAGCAAGGATTATTATTATTGCATTTGACATCAGCAATTTATCCCCCCACACAAAAAATAATTTTGCAGGCAGTATTGCTAAACTTTCTTTTTGGATGAAACTATTTGCTGATAGAGCACCCAGGAGACCTGGCAATGCAATATCGATTGCAATCGGTCCATGTATCAATTGCAAGGAGTATTTATCAGCGTTTTATCCAACAATCCACACATTGATTTAAGAGGCTCTTTGGCTCTGAGAAGCCAATTGAGCGGCAAGGCAGGTGCGATCGAATAATGCCCGATCTTTTGTGACAATGTGCCCAGCCAGATGGACCACAGAGGCTTTTCCAGGCTGTACATTTGCCATATCAGAAGGTTATTGCTGTCAACTCCCTCTTCCTCTCTGTGTGTGTATGGGTTGGGGGGGTGGGGGGGGGTTGCCTAAAGCATTTTGGCAGTAGCCTGGCTCGCAAAGTGTTAAACTGAACAGAAAAGTTGAAAACATTAAATGGTTGTTTTTTGTTAAAATTGATGGTTCCTACTATAGCTTTAAAAAGATATAAAGTCAGGTTGCCTGTGTTGTTCCACTGAAGTCCCTCCTTTGTGCTATTCTTATTGGCGTTACCTGTGATAGATGGGATCGGTGTTTGGCTCCCAGCTTGCCCGTCAAACGGTGCCGTGATTGACACATTGCGTGTAAAGAGCAGTGAGGATTTGCAGTTGTGATTACGCTTGATCTCTAGCCTGCGGCTTGCGGTTTGCATTGTGTGCTGACACTCAGTGACTGATTGACTTTGTGCTATTGCACTGAATGGAGGTGCTGTTGTTGGTGGATACAATAGAGATTATTGTTTGGGCTGCAGGTTCCAGCTCGCACCCATTCCAAACCCAGTCATTTCTTAGAGATATTCGTGAGGAGCTGATGCAGGTGAATTTTACATGAGTCACGCCATGTGCAGGGAGCAGATACAATCCAGCTGATCTCTCCTCTCTCTCTCTCTCTCCTCTCTGCTTTCAGATCAATTTTTTAATTCAATTTTCTTTTTTTGGGTGGGGGAGTTGTTTGTTTTATTCGCGGGTAAATAAGATCGATTTTTTTTCATTTGAAACTTTCTGTGGAGCAGTTGCTGAAAAGGGGTTCGAGATTACTCATCCAACTGAAATAAATCTACGCACAATGCAAAATAGGAACGATAGCCTCAGTTAATTAGACCAACCTCTACATTGCCTTGGATTCCTGGAAATCAATTAAGGACGCTCTTCCTAACACGTTGGGTAACTCGGATTGAGCGTCGAACCTGAAAAGCAGATTGAGCTCTTTGTGGTCACATAGTGTCACGGAGAAAAATGACAGAGAAGTGGGTCATTCCGCACACACAGTCTGTACCAGTGTTTGTACTCCACACCTCACCCACTCCTTTCATCCCTTACCTAGTTCCCTCTATTCCCTTCTCCCTCATGCATCCTTTCGCCCACAAATTGAGCATTTGTTTTCTCTCTCCGTGCATTGATGCTCTTTTGTCTTCAATCACAGCTTCACGGATGAATATTTTGCTGTGTGTAAAATATAATAATAATCCATGCATTTGATATAGTGTTTTTCACGTCTTCTAGACGTTTCAAAGCGCTTCACAGAATACACTGTAAAGTGAATTGACTCTATATTTGTGGGCGAAGCGCGGCAGCCAATTGCGCACAGCAGTGTTCCACAAACAGTCATGGATTGAAATGACCAATTTTTATTGTTGTCTTTTTTTTTGAGGTATTATTAGGTGTGTGGGGTAAGGAAACTTACCCAAGGTTTCGCCCTGACCTGCCTGGATTCCAAACACAGGTCTCACGCTTGTAAGGCGAGCGCTCTAACCACTGAGCTACAGGACTCCACCATATTCATTCCCTAAGCCTGATCTTCCTCTGGTTGCACTGGCCCAATGGTAATTCAAGGCAGAGTTCAGAAGAAAATAATCCCCGCATTCGATTTTTAGCTTGTGCAAGGCGGCTATACAGAGCATCACATGGAGTAGCCTTAATCACTAGCAGTGACGGTGTAATGGTTTCTGATGTAGCCCCAGTAAACTTGAAATGCCCCAAAGCGTTTTGCAAGGAGCTACTGTCAAGTGCGGTAACTGTGTATTCGTATGTAAATGTGGCAGCAATTTTACTCGTAAACACACGAAGGGCCATCAAGTGAATATCCAATTAATCTTGAACATTGTTGGCTGCGACACAAGTTAGAAACTCCCTGTTCTTTTCAAATAATGTAATGGGATCTTCACGCGATCACCTGAAAAGAGGCGGATTGAACCTCGGTTTAACGGCTCTTCAGATGGCATCTCAGCGCTACCCCCCCCCCCAGCACCGGACCGGAGCTTCAGCCAAGCCAAGCCTGTGAGCTCAGAGGCAGCCAACGTCAGTCAATGTTCCATCACCCTGCGAATGAAGGCGGGCGGCATGGTTCAGCTCAGTTCAATGCGGGGGGTGGGGTGCGGGGAGGGGTGGGGGGGTGCGGGGGAGCTTGTCAACGGGTGTGATTTTCACCAACCCTGGCGGCTAGTCTTTCACGCCGTAAAAATAATCAGCAGCACATGTGGAAACAACAATCACGCTCCCTGCCACATGCTGCACCACACTGATTGAAACACCCTGATTAACTCAACCTGTGAAACTCAGCACAGTGTGGTTACGTGAAGGAGAGAGGAGCCCGGAATCTCAAACCAGTCTCACTGTCCCAAAGGCTGGAGGGAGTGCGGATCCACTTGACTAACAGTGTTGTGATCCATCTGCACGCCAGAAGACCGGCGAGAATCTTTTACGCAGCTAAGAGGAGTTGAAACTCCACTTCAAACAGCCAAATCTCTTAAAAGGTGTCATCGAATTTCACCCCACAGGAGTCTTCACGTTGGGAGGACATCACTTTGTACAGAACTTATATACTGTACAGCACACTGTTAGAGCACTCACCTCGCTCGCATGCAAGAGGACCTGGGTTCAATTCCCGGACAGTGCGAAACGTTGGGCAAGTTTCCTCACCCCACACGCCTCAGTTTACCTAACAGTAAGAAGTAACCCGGTTGTTCGTCGATTGGGGGATTGTTTTTCTGAGGGTAACAATCCCCTGAAAAAAAATACTGATCATTTGGTCACTCAGTCCATGACCAGTTTGTGGGACACCTCTGTGCGCAATTGGCGGCCGCGTTTCGTTTCGCCCACAAAATATACAGTCAATTCATTTTGCAGTATATTCTGTGAAGCACTTTTTGAGATGTCTAGAAGACGTGATAAGGCGCTATATCAAATGCAAGGATTATTATTATTATTATGTTATACAAACTGGACCAGCAGCTGAAAAAGGATGTTAAAAGTACATTAGCTTCAATGCTGTGTTAAGCTCTTGACGGTCGCTATATTTTTCTTTTTCAGAGTCAGTTTTAAGTGGTGCTATTCCTGAATTTTTTTTAAAAATCAGACAAGACCAGACCAGACTGGGTCTGAAGTTTTGGTACCAGTTTTATTTAGTCTAAGACTAATTCAAAAACACTTTCCAAACTCAATCAGACTTGCTGCGCTTGTGACCCGAGAGCCTCTTATAAAAGAGAGCAGTAACACAACATCAGGGCCAATTCAGCCACTATTTATTCACTAAGCATTAATTTCCTGAGAATTGGGTACAGCTCAGACTGCAAAATAAACTGCCTTAATCACTGGCTTTGCTTTCAAAGGGTTCTGTGCATTTGTTTAGATCAGTTGACGAACTGTTGTGTGCCTATTTCACTAGAGATGTTTGTTTAGGAGGAATTAACACTGAAGTACAGAATTAGTACATGGGTTCACCAAAAAACAACACACCAGTGTATACTTACCTACCCTGAGTGACTGGGCACATATTGGAATTACTTTGTTGGAATAATAATGGGAGTTGGGGTTTAGGAGTTGGTGTTTTTTTGTTTCTGCCGCGGGACAACTTTTTCTAAGTGCCTGCCTCAGTCGGCGCCCACGCTGGGTAGCAGTTTTCAATAGCTTCCTTATATTTTTATCCTCCTGTGAACGCACAGAGGTGAGAAATGTGCTGTGCGATGTGATAATTAACACCAGCGATTGCATGCCGTTTCGCACCACTCTGCACTTCCTCGCTCTCTTTCGCTTGGTCCCTCGTGCTGGATTGACCTTCTTTGCTGTCCTACTTAGTCTCCACAGTCTCGCATTCGTGCAAATCCTATACATTTTGCCCACAGTCAGTTTATTTGACAGTTTATTTAGTGAAGCGTGTTGAGATGTCTAGAAGATGTGAAAAGTGCTGTATCAAATGCAAGGATTATTATTATTATCATCTGATAGTCTGGTACCCCGTTCCTCTCTCCTCTGTTTTGAAATAGGAGAGTTTTATCAATGGGTAAAACTTTGGGTAAAATTGGTCATTTTAACAGGCGTTGGCAATTTCAAGCGAGATGAGGAATAAGAATAAGAATAATAATCCTTGTGTTTCATACAGGTGCACGAGGTTTACCACATCTGGTTTATTTAATGCAAGCAATCACTTCAAGTGCATTAATAATAATAATCATAGTGTTTGCATTTGATATAGCGCTTTTCACATTTTATCGCTGAAATTGGATTGCACCTAGAAACTATTGTAACATTCAATGCCTCATTGGTTCACTCATGAGCCTTGTTGATTAAACAATCCAAGGTGTCTCAGTGCCTTGGGACGTCCTCCCAACGTGAAAGCGCTATGCAAATGTAATTTTATTTTGTTGCTCATTCTGCAGTTTGGAGGCTTCACACCTACAGCTAATCTGCACCTTAAATCCTCTGCGTGAATGTGTCCACTTGCGCACTATGCTCCTCGTTCAGTGTGAATACTTATGGCTTTCAATACTGGAATCAAAGTAGCTGGAAGAGTTCTTATCCAGCCTGTTGTCCGAAAATCTGTCATTTCCAACTGTGTTCAATGGATAATCCTCGTGTTCGATCCCAGAGCCTTATCATTGTCGGAAAAGAAAACATCGCAAGCAGTTGCTGTCCACTGTTGAGATTGGTTTTGTAGTGCAAACGCAGCAACTCATTCCACACAGCGATTGCCAACCCTCTCCAAAAAAAAATATTTAAGGTGAATAATCAATTCATCTGTTGGCCAGATCACTGGGAGAAATTCCCTCCCCAATGCCCATGACTCCAACAACAACAACAACTTCGATTTATATAGCGCCCTCCACGCCGGACGGCGTCTCAGAGCGCTTTAAATGGGATCTCCATGCGACCTTTAACGTCCACTTGAACTGGTAAACTGAATAGGCCTCTGTTTAATGACTTATCCGAGGGACAGCTTCTAAGGCACGGCAACACTTCCCCCATCACCGCATGGATTGAGAGTGATCTCTACAGTCCTAACCTGGGGCTTGAGCCTTCTCATCTAGACGTGAGAGTACAGCCAGCCGAGTCAGGGACTGACAGCACCGCCCATCAATAACGAGGGTTAAGTTATTAAGAAGGCTCACTTAAACATTGTGTAAATGAGGGAGATGTAGATCGGAACATTGCCCTTTGAAATCTGGAATTCTCTCCAGAACAAAGCTGTAAAGTCATTACACACGAGGCAACTCTTTATACCCCACCTGCATGTTCTTTGCTTTTCAGACAAAGCATTTTCAAGTCACCTTATTGTTGTCTGGAGTGGAGCCTCGGAGTGCTCCTTGCTAAAGCAGATCTACAAAGATCCAAGCCGTCCCTGAATTATTTTCAGGACTTTCCAGGCATTAACTTGATAGCCCTGCTTCCCAGATTGCTTTGGTTCCAGTTCCGCCCTTCACTGAAGCTGTCAGTGATCAAAGCAACCCACTATCACACACGGAGCGTCAATAATCATTGCATGCGATGCAGTGTCTCTCCTGTCAGGTGGATGACTCAGAGTGCTTCGCCGGACACATTATAAATTGTAGTGCCTGTGTATTTTGCAGGCTAAGACATCATGCTCATGAAAAAAAATTGTTTCTCCTGGATTCCTCCCACCCACCAGATTCTTAAATCTTAGAATTTAAAGGATCGCACAGAATTGTTTAAAAATCACAAGACCACCTTTGTTTCACAAACTGATTTTCCAGCTGTTCATAAAAAGAACTGAAACTGTTTTTCAAGGTGAAAAGAGGCTTTGAGGGACTTACCCCCCCCGCCCCCCCCATCATTCTGCGATTTTTTTCAGATGAAAATGCGCTCACAAGTTTAATACCAGGGGCAGAAATTCAGGCCAGATAATCAGCAGAACCTCCCAATGACACCTTGCGCATCGAGACGTCAAGGCCATTTACAGCTTTTCTCGGATGAGGGGCGGGTGGGAGTGGGTGGGGGGGGGGGGGGGGGGGGATCGGGGGAGTGGGGGTGAAGAATGTTTGTACAGCGTGCAAAGGAGAATTTTTCCATCTGAATGAAAAATCAACCTGACCATCCTTACTCTTATCTACTGTCACCGTCCTGGTTTCAATCCTCAACTTTGAGCTTGAGCCCTGCAGTCAGATCTGTGTAGAATTACATGCACCTGAAGAACTTTCAATCTCTACAAAGTGACATTGTTCACATTCTCCTGTGCGTTTTGGGCTTTGGCCAGGAGCCAGAGGTGCAAGTGGGAGTCTGTACGTTTGTAGCTCTGGCGTGGGTGGCTGCCAAGTTTCTGATAAAGCATCGCTGACATTGGTTCTGTCGGCGACGGTGTGAAAGTCATACGTTGCTCAATTTGGAGGTAAATTTTTTTGGAACAAATCTTTGACAGCTGTATTCCTGCGCTGCTAAGAGGCCTGACCCAGATGTGGAGGTTTCCACAGCCGTGAATGACATCTCCGTTCTTTAATTCAAATGGCACTTTCCGTCCCCAGCCAGGAACTTTGTGAACGAGTCGGATGCCTTCGACGGTTGTTACTTGGTTACATATCAGAGCATTTGTTTGGGTTCCCCCCTTCCCCCCCTACCCCAACACCAAAATGTCCCATCCAATTTTCACTCCTCTTTCCATCTCCTCTGAATTTGTTTTGTTTGCAGGAATATGTTTGCCAGCGATTGTGAGACCTGTGTTCAAATCCAGGCAGGTCAATTGCGAAACCTTGGGCAAGTTTCCTTACTCCACACACACACCTAATAATAATCCCTCCACAATAATAAAAATTGGTCATTTCAATCCACGATTATTTATGGGGACACTGCTGTGCGTAATTGGCTGCCGTGTTTCTCCCACAAACATACAGTCAATTCACTTTACAGTATATTCTGTGAAGCACTTTGAGACATCCAGAAGACATGAATAGCTCTATATCAAAACAAGGATTATTATTATTATTATTCTTGTTAGATGTCAGCTTGCCTCTCTTGGCATCTGGTTCAAAAGGTTGTAGTATTCAAGCCTGATGCTTTGAGCTCACTGTCCAGGCTGATACTGCAGTGAGGTGCTTGGAGAGCACTCCCTGGTCAAAGGCACCATCACTCAGAAGACGCATTAAACTGAGGTCCAGTCTGCGGTTAAAGGTCCCGAGATACTAGTTGAAAAGAGAAAGGTGTTTCTCCGAGAGAGAGAGCCCTCGCTAACAGTCCTCCCAAGTTATACGATCACGTTACACACGTTATACTAGCCGCTGAAGGAATCTTGAGGAATGGAAAGTGGCTTCAATTGCCTTCAAATATACAATCTGGAAAAATGCATTGAAAGGTTTTGAGGTGCCGTGACGCTATAAAAATTCAAGGCTAAAATTCCGGTTGGCATTATATGTAACGCTTTTGGTTGAGGTGTGATAATAATGGGAGGGGGGTGGGGGAGGTGGAGGGTGGGTGGGGGAGGCGGGAGAATCCCATTAGTGCCAACAGCTCCATGCATGACGCCACCCAGAATTTCATCCCATGAGTCTTTTGTATCTGTCACCTATTTCAACACTTTGTTGAGTAAAACTTATACGTTACTTTCCCCCCCACCCACCCCTCCTGTGTGTGTGTGTGTGTGTTCTTAGTCACAATCAGCCCTGTCACTTTGGTGAAACGTCAAACAGTGGGCACTGATTGAGCGTGTCAGTGTTTATTCTCAGTCTCCAGCATAGCTTAAAACTCAGTCAGAAATCTTGAAGTGCTTCAGAAACTGCAGTCAATACTCTTGGAGTGGCTATAAATTTACCTCCGTCCCAGTGAAAATTCGTAGCAGTGCATTTATTATCAAATTCAAGGCATTTTTGGTTCTTATGTTGAAATAATTTGGCTGGCAGTAAATAATATAATAATAATCCTTGCATTTGATATGGTGCCAGATCACAACTTAAAGACGCCTCAAAGCACTTCACAGCATAATAATAATAATCCTTGCATTTTGATATCGCGCTTTTCACGTCTTTTGGACGTCTCAAAGCATACACTGTAAAGTGAACCGATTGTTTATTGAGCACCATTCTTCGGGGCAGAGACTGCTGTTTCGTGCCACGCTCTTTCAAGTTTGACTAAAATAATAAGCTTTTACAGCGCTGGCATCCAGAATTCTGGAGAAAATCGTGTTGAGCTGTGGCAAATCCGCAACATCTTGATGCACAAAAAGGAAATTGGCAATTTGGACTGGCACCAGGTTGTTGGAAAGACTATTGCTCAGAAAATTGTGTAACAGGCTGCACCCTATTCGTAAAGCTGATGGTATTGTAAAGTTTTGTTTTCGGGTTACATGCACAGGGTGAGTTTCTCAGTCCAGTGGAAGGACTGCGAGATATTATTCTACTTGAAGGGTGTCTTATAAATGTAAGTTGTTGTTGTTGTTGTTGTTGAACGCGCACTTTTCTAGATGTTTTGTTGAGGGTATTGGTTTTGGCCGGGTCCCTGAAGCCAAATAGCTTGGGTTGAGATGCCTGAGGGTTAATCGATGCTCGTGGAATCATACTCTGGTTCGAAGGATAAAAAGAAGAGAAGTCAACGTCTTCAGAATTTGGGAGCGTAACATTTAAATTTCAGCCGTTCAAGGCTTTGCTCTCTGTTTTGTCCCCTCACGTCTCAAGACATACCTCGTTGAACGCATTTTCAGTCAACTGAGTTTGTCTACCGTTTTAAACACTTCAATCAGATCACAATAACCTGCATTTATATAACGTGTTGACATTCCATGTCTTGGGACGTTCTCTCGAAAAGTGAAAGCCGCTATACAAATGTCAATTGTTGCTGTCATTGTCCACTGTGGGAACGATCGACTAGAGGCCCTTCACAAAGACAATGAAGAAAACAAACTCCCAAACAAACAGGGAGGAAAGGAAGATGGGATTTATTTGGAGATTGTGCCCAAAGTTACGGTTAAAAAATAAAATCCACGTTGAAGATAAATTTTCCAGTTGGAAAGTTCAACCCCTTAGTCCCAGATTATATCGGATACGTCGCCAAGTGAAATAAAGAGTGGTTCTTACCCCACCCTCGATCAACCACCCTTCCCTAGAGGCATGGCTGAGGGAGGGAGATGTCAATTATATTAAATGATAATAATCCTTGCGTTTGATATAGTGCCTTTCACATCTTCTAGATGCCTCAAAGCGCTTCACAGAATATACCGTCAAGTGAATTGACCGCATGTTCGTGGGCAAAGTCTGTCATTCGGCTGAAGTGGAAGTAACTTGGTGCGTTTACCGACAACCACTTGATTCCTGCTTCCTGCGTTATTAACGCGGCCACTTCAGCGGTGGATCCGTCGACCCTCTGAGACAACAGAGAGTGGCACTCAACACCTACTACCTGCTGACACGTACAATAGGCAGTGTGACACCATCCATCAAGTCAAGAGCCCCACACCGATGATCGCTGAGGCATGAAGCCATTAAACGTTGCTTTTCCTGGAGTAGAATGCTCTCCGTTGTCTCATGCTGCAGTTTTACATTTCCCCGAGTTTCTAATTCCTCGAGGTTTGACATCGAGCGAGCCGTTTCTGTCCGCAGCAGAAAGTCTTTCGACTTCTTCACTGTAAAATGCAAGCGTGTCGAGTGGTTGCCCCAGCATAACCGCTGATGGTTTAAATAATGGGAAGCACTTGACATGCCCTTTGTTATGCCACCCATAGAGTTCCAGTTCATTTAGTCTCGTAGGAGTTAATGTTCAACTGTTTGAACAAAGAGTGTTACGGATGCAGTTTCCTTGGAAAATGTTATAAGAAATGTGAACCACGGCTCTGTATGTTCAAAAAAAAACCTTCCTCATCGCCTCTGTTGGTGGTAAAATACTGATTTGATTCACAGGACCTATTGCAGAAAAGCATAAAACAGCTATTCCAGTTGCAAGTCTCTGATGGAATATGAAAGGGTGAAAAATACTTAACCTTCTATTAAACATCTGATATGCCAATGCACACCCCATTACGCGTAGTGTTAAAGAATAGACGCGTGGACCATCTATCCAAAGTTAGGGCGATGGATAGATAGGACAGTGAGATAGTGAAGTGATTTCCTAGTGTTTCTACATACTTCAAGTAACAATTTTTTTACAGCTTTCAACTTTGCCCACAAACACGCAGTCACTCCACTTTACAGTAAATCCTGTGAAGCGCTTTCAAATGCCCCGATGACATTAAATGACCCTGTGCCAAATGTAAGGATGACTATTATGATATTTATCATTACCATCAATCACCTCTCACAAATAAGGTGACATCAAGTGACTGTGCAACTGTAGGCAAGCCACGGTAGACAATTTGCGCACTTAGTTTCCCAGGAAATAGCCAGGAAGTGATCACTCAGGGACAAGATCCTTGGGACTGTCTGCTGATAGATTTATCCTTTGCTTTCTCAACTGTTTTTCGAGTGTCCCGTTGGACAAACAGACTACAATATCAGGCTCTCTTTTATGACTTTGAGAAGTTTGTTTTCTTGATGATTTGTTTGTACACAGCAGCTGAGTTTATACACAGGCGAGATCAAAGCAACAGGGTAACAACTGAAGCCCTGTTTCAATGGGCGTCTGCGGCTGTTCCTGTCTGCTCCAGACCCATTCACACAACACTACAGTGCACCAGGGGTGCGGAAAGAGCGGGGGAATGGGATTAGAAAGGCAGCTCCAATGCAGGAACTAACACCAGTACAGGTTTTAATGGGACGAAATAGTCTCTGTCTGCGCCATAAACATTGCACGATTCCATGTGACAAAGCTCGGATTTCCAGGGTTACCAGAAAGGGTGGTTGAGGTCAAGACACTTCTTTGAAAAGACTCGAGGCTTTAAAAGGCGGACGGTAGAGGGTTGGAGGATTCTGGAGGGGGTGAAATCAAATGGGTCATAGGGCTTTCTCCATCATTCCTACAACCAATCTTGTGATCCAAGCCCTCCCTCTGAGAAAACGAGGAGAAATGTAAATATTTTGCTCCGACCAGCGTCTTGTTTTACAATGAAGAAAATATACAAGCTTTTTGCTTTCTTGAAGCGCTTGTGTCGAAGGCCTTTTAACAAAAGACACATTACATTATTAACACTAAAGCTGTGAAATCTCATCTTCCGTGATTAGCGAATATAAGTGTTGTTTCAGCCCTGAATGGATTAGGGATATTTCCCGGTTCAAGCTCCCTATGGTGCACGGGCTAATCGGTTACATCTGCAATGTTGTTTAACATATCAAAGTGGGAGTAATAAGTGGGGGTGGGGGGGGGGAAATGAAATTATTTTCCTCGTTAGGCATGAGGTGGGAAAACATTCCATTTGCATTACTTATGTGATCATTTTAACTTCTGTTAACATCGGTACTTCACAGACCCATTCGGTTTATGGAAATGCTTCAGGCACAAATTCTTCCAAACAGCAACGATCAGAATTCACATTTTGTTACTTTTCAAATGAAGAATCATTTAAGTTTTTTTTAAAAAAAAGTATTTTGTGCTTTTATGTCTTCCCCCCTCATCCCCCACCCTCATTTTGTGTGGGCTATTATATACAATGATAAGCCTTGCATTTGATGCAGAACTTTAGCATATTGTCGAGAGATTTCAAAGCACCTCAAAAGATTTACTGTAAAGCAATATGACTATGTGTGTCACAGCATACACAATTAATTCACTTTACCGAATATTCTGTGAATTCTTTCAATGATGTGATATTAAATGCAAGGGTGCTTAATAATAATAATTATTTTATTGAAACAGAGAATGCTAGTGATATTAACAGATGTATTAATAATAATAATGCTTGCATTTGATATAGCCCTTTTCACATCTCAAAGCGCCTCACAAAATATACTGTAAAGTGAATTGACTGTATATTTGTGGACAAAACGCAGCAGCCAATTGCGCACAGCAGTGTCCCCACAAACAGTCGTGGGTGGAGAATGACCAATTTTATTATTGTCTTGTTTTTTTTGGAGGGATTATTATCAGGCGTGTGGAGTAGGGAAACCTGCCCAAGGTTTTCGCCTTGACTTGCCTGGATTCGAAACACAGGTCTCACGCTTGTAAGGCGAGCGCTCTAACCACTTAGCTGCAGGAGCCCCAGTCGAGTGTTATTTTAGGAATGGTTCTTCAATAGCCACGTTGCCTAGGCCAGCGACGTGATGATTTGTAACACACGTCTGAACAAGTGGCGCACGTTTAAAATAAGTGTGTCGGCTCCATGGGCTTTCCATGTTAAAATGCTAACTCCGTAGTGATGCAATCCGGGAACATGAAGGAATGGTTTTATTCCATTTAAACCTAAATGCGGCACATCTGAAGAAATTTGAGTGGACAGAGGAAAGACTTAAATGGTTAAAAATTGCTCTACCTTCAAAGAACCCCTGAAGAGGTAACTTAAAAGTTTCCTTCTACACTCTCAACAGCAAACTTTCGGTTGTTGTTCGCTGTTGAGTGGTTAGGCTTGAGCTGTTTGTCTTGTAATCAGTATGTTATATCCCAGTCTAGCGAAAGAAGGCACACATTGTGTTTAGCTGTGTGTCATGTCTGAAAAATGAAGGCTGTATAAATCGAGCTTTTCATTTCCAAATTATAAGCTTGTCATTCAGTTTAGGGTACACACAGAATAAACACATTCTCAGGCTCTCTGAGAGACCGAGACTGTTCAGCGAGTGACGCGTCAATTTTTTTTCCTTCCCCCACACCCCCCACCCCCTCCCAAAAAAAATCTGAATTAAGAGGTTGGCTGGCAAGTGAGCACGATTTCTCTCAGTCGAGCCTTGTTTTTTGAGAACGTATTTTACTGCTAGTACTTCGCTTTGCTCAAAGAACCTATTTGAAATTCAAGCCAGTACCAAGTATCGTAATGTGGAATTGTTTACATTTTTATAATTCTTTTTATAGTACCCATGTGAACTTTGAGGGTCCTTTTTGTTTCTTGCCTTGTGTTTTCTCAACTCGGCTCCATTAATCCTTGCTCCGTTTTGCTTCCAGTGTTCAGCCCAAAGAAGCTCAAAGGGGGAAGAAGTTTTTTTTTCTAATGAGCACGTAAGGACCAATTAAAGTCAAATAGTTTGGTGTAGAATTTCCTTTGGACTCGTAGAAATTACAGCACTGGGGATGAGAGATCATTTAGTCCATCAAGCCTCTATGTTGACGCTAGCTAGCTCCACTGTTGGAGCTCACTACTCTTTTAACACAGTCGCCTGCTCTCTCTCCTTGTAAGCTTTTATATTGTTTCTCATAAATATTTATCCAGTTCTCGTTTGAACTGTGTTCAAACTCTCAGCCTTAATAGCCACTCTGTAGCAAAGCGTTCCGTGTTCTAATAACTCTCTCTGTGTGAAAATGTTCCTTCCAACCTTCCACCTCCCTTAACTCTTCCAGCGCCAAGACCAAGTGCGTGCTCCGTCCCACTTACTGAATCCGGCCAAGCATCACACTGCACAATAAACCCCAGTACTTAACTGCTCAGGAGTGTCAGCCTAGATGACGAGCTCAAGTCCCAATGTGGGCCTTCAACCCACAACACTTCTTCTAACCCAGAGAGAGGTGAGTGTGCTACCAAGTGAGGCAACCTGATGTCTACCTCTGTCCTGCATGTTGGGTATCCCGCTACTGAGCTTATCAGCGTTGAAAAACTCTGGCGCTCTTGTCAGTCTGAACCATTTCCCGATGATGCTATGAGTGCGTGCAGCCAACCCACGCCTAATAATAATAATATTCTTTGCATTTTGATATAGTGCTATATCATTGCATTTTGATATAGTGATATAGTCTCTTCTAGACGTCTCAAAGCACTTGACGGAATATACTGTAAAGTGAATTGACTGTATATTTGTGGGAGAAACGCGGCAGCCAATTGCGCACAGCAGTGTCGCCACAAACAGCCGTGGATTGAAAATGACCAATTTTTATTATTGTGTGTTTTATTTGGAGGGATTATTATTAGGTGTGTGTGTGTGTGTGTGTATGTGGAGTAAGGAAACTTGCCCAAGGTTTCGCCCTGACCAGCCTGAATTCGAATACAGGTCTCACGCTTGTAAGGCGAGCGCTCTAACCACTGAGCTACAGGACTCTACAATACTTTCCGGGATGAGGTAAGCAGGATAAATCCCTCCAGGGGTAGAGTGCACATTTCCATTCACGCAATCTGTCTCTGGGGGTTTTTCCCTTGTGTGGGTGGAATTTCTCAGCCCGGTTTGGATGCTCTCAAGTGCGGTGATGGGTTTCCACATGTGTCCGGTGATTCCCAGATGCGTTGTGTTGACTCACTTAAAATAGAGATGGAGGAGGAGGAGGAGGACGGAATTCCTTTTCAAAAGCACCTGAGAAACATGAGTCTATTTTGCAATCTTTGTCTGCAACATTGGCAGCGTGACACAAACTGATATCTGTTATCTGTTATCGCGCGGTGATCAATACTGTGGTATTTTAAAAATTCCGAGTGTGGCTTTCCTTCACCATGTACAGAAGTTTTGCTGTGCTAAATAGATCGCCGTTAATTCACCTCGCAGACTTCTTGACTTGTTGCGTTCCACGTGTGTGAAGACACTCTTCAAGAGTAAACCCTGCGAGGCACTTGGCGACGTCCTCCCATCGTGAATGGCAGACGTGAGGATTGTTTTAAGAAATATATCTTGACGTTATCAAATACACGGTTTGCCCACAAAATACAGACAATTCACTTAACAGTAACTTGTTGTTGTTGTTGTTATACCCTGTGGAAACACTTTTAGACACCTCAACAATGTGATAAGGTGTTGTATCAAATGTAGCAATGATTATTATTAATAATAAGAGACTCTATGAGTGAGTCCATAGGTAGTGAGTCCAAACGCAGGCAAGAACTCAAACACAAAAAAGTCAATACAAGGTCATGCGATCGAACAATCATAGCAGTGTTGTGTCCTGAATCAGGGATTGTGGGTGGGTGAGTTTAAAGGGTGAATCAATCTCATCCTTCATTCGCTTTGTATGCTCTCACAGGGCGGGTTAATGACTATTAAATATGTCAATGTTGCTGATCCCTGTTACTGTTGGGTAATGTTTCCAACGAGTGAGTGTTTGGCTGAGGGAGATAGGAAAGGGACACTGGCTGGTTTGGGCTGGCTTTGTGAACCATTGCTAAGTCCCTACCTACTCTTCAACATTTTAATTGTGTAAAGCAGCCCCCACCCCTCCATCTATTCATGTCCTTTGCTTCCCATTGACCAGCATGGGAACTGCAAGGCTGTGAATTGGATTTGTGAGCAACTTTGTGAAGGACAGTGCTTTACAGAGAAAGAAGAGGCCTTCTGCCTCTCTGCCAACTCTATCCCACAGTCCCTCCACCTCGCGCCCTCCCTTGCCTCCTTCAAGACCCATCCCGAGACCATCCTTTTCAACCGTGATTGCTTCCCCCACTGCCCTCCACCCTCCCTGATCCCGACTCGGGTCCGAAACACTGATTGTCCAGCATTTTGGGATGTCCGCCCGACATGAAAGGCGCTATTACGCATGTAATTTTGTTCTTTGCTGTTGTTGTTAACAGCAGAAAATACCTGCAGGCCGAAATTCTACCAAGTCTTAGCCCGAGGGACTAAAACAGCCAGTGGCTTTCAGAATTTAAGATGGAGGAGAACTGCGGCAATTTCTTAAATTGAGTCTTGATTTGGAAGTTCTTTTTCCACAGATCTTAAAAAGAAACAGCTTCCAAATTAAGACTGGATTGAAGACTTATTCATTATTGCACGCGGCCACAATTTTTTGAAGACAGGATGCTGGAGACCAAGTGAAATTTAGGGGCTGAAATTTTCGGTTGGGGGGCTGCAAACTAACAGCAACAAAAGCCCCTCAAATTATATATATGTTAAAGATATATATTTATATATAATTAAGAAGACCAACTGACTATCTGAAGTTTATATATCTGTTTTGGGACTCTCTAGCGAGACTCTGTAACGTGTCTCTCAATGCGTAGCATATGGGAAAGTTAACAAATCATACCAGACTAGGCTGACAAATTCAATGACAAGCATTTGACTTTGAACAGGACATTGACATTAATTCTGTGGCTTGCTTGGTTTCGTGGGGCAGTAGCCCAGATGTTTGGCGTTAAAAAAAAGGGGGGGGGGGGGGGGGGGGGGGGAGTGGATGGAGACGGGAGTGGTGTTACTGGGGGGAATTCTAATTATGAATGTACCTGTCTCAGAGAAACACCAGCTGACCTCAAAGTTATTTTTTTTGCAACAAAAAAAGTAATAAAGTTTTTTTTTCTTTTCCTGCTGCCCCTCGCGATCTCTGGCACGAACCCAGTTAATGAGTAACTATGGCGCAATAAAACAGCCTTTCATTCTGATCTCCGTGGGCATTTTGTGAGGATAAGAGTACGTTTGTTCGAAGTGGCTTGAATGAAGCGTTGTGGAGACACTAAATAATAAGGAGAGTTTTTTTTTGGGGGGGGGGGTGTTGGGGAGAAGGGAAGTGGGGGAGGGTGGGTGAGCGGGAAGAGAGCTAAATTATCCTTTGAGGAATAATAGGCACCAGATTTGCTTAAACGTATTTTTTTCTAAGCCTGTAAGTTAATGCCTGGCATTTCTTGTTTCATAAAATACGCATTCCTTTTCAAAAAATATACATTTTTACATCATCTCTCTCTTACCCTCTCCGAGTTTTAATTTGATTATAATTTGGACAACTTTTTTTTTGGGGGGGGCGGGAGGGCATGGGAGGTGAATTATGCATTATTCACTGGATAATCTAAATCAATCTAAATCAACCCAATTCAATTCTCATCGAATTGGAGTCCTGTAGCTCAGTGGTTAGAGGACTCGCCTTACAAGCAAGAGACTTGGGTTCAATTCCAGGCAGGGTGAAATCTTGGGTAAGTTTCCTTACTCCACACGCCTGATAATAAGTCATCCAAAAAAATTTCCCACAAATATACAGTCAATTCACTTTTACAGTATATTCTGTGAAGCGCTTTGAGACATCCAGAAGACATGATAAGCGCTGCATCAAATGCAAGAATTATTATTATTCAAATGATTTGTGTGTGTGTATAAGGAATTTTTTAATCAAGCAAAGTAGAAAGAAAAAAGATTTGAAGAGGAGGTAGTGGAGGAGGGAGAGGGGGGGTAAGAATAAATATGAAATGGACGAGAAGTGAAGCATGTTCAAGGAAGTAAGGAAGAAAGAAAGATTCAAACCTAAAGCTGGGTTGACAATATATGTGGAGGGAGGGAGGGAGGGAAGGAAGGAAGGAGGGAGGGAGGTGTTAGAGCAGGGAGTGGGTGAGGAGCTCCAAATACAATTGCTTTTGTACTTCCAGCCAGCTGCAGTCACGCAAACCTGTGTGTACAAACTTTTAAGCAACAGACAATAAAGTGATCACACACAAAAAAAAAGGTATTTGACAGCATCGCGTGCAGTTCAGGTACAAAACACTTTGGGAAAGGAGCCAAGGTTGAGAGTCATTCCCAACGCCTGGACTGGGATAACAAACTAAAGGTGGATTGAATTATTTTGCCCAACGTTATTCTTCAACTCACAACTCACAACAACTACACAAGCCATTGACCAGCCCACCTACCCAACAGGTGAGGGGGTGGATGGGGGGGGGTTGAGACAGAGAGAGGGTGGGTGGGAGTTGTGTGTGGGATGGCTTTGCAACCAACCAAACACACCTGCTTTGCTTTGGAGCAGATGGTTCGAAACCAAATAACATTTAATTGCCAGGGTCCACAGATTGCAAAACTTCCAGCGCCTCCAAAATATTGGTGGGGGGGGGGGGGGATTTCTAATAAAACATCTCTCTACTTTATTTTAAAACATCTGGATATTATTTTATATTATCAAGTCCTTAGCTTTGATTATGATGCATGTATATATTTTTTTTGTATGTATGTATGTCTGTGTATATATAGGTATGTGTGTATGTGTGTTTGTGTATGTGTGTTTAAAATTGTGAACACAGGGTTTGGGATTTTGTGGGTGGTGGGGGTTCAAATATATAAATAATCTGGTTTTTTTTTTTGGGGGGGGGGTTCCAAATAAATAAATAAATAAATAATCTGTTGGGGTGGGGGGGCGTGGGGTTCAAATCAATCAATCAATCAATAAGTAATCAGTATTTTTTTCTCTCAAATACAAACTTTGCCCATCCAGTTGATCCAGACCGTGATTTATATATATATTTTTTTCTCTCTCTCTGTGTCTCTCTCTTCTCTCTCTCTCTCTCTTGAGGTGCGTGCTAAACACTTTAAAAGATACCGAGGAGGAGAAATGGGTGCCCCGGGCTAAGTAGGAATTTCAACGTCAGGTAGCCGAACAAGAAGTTCATTCATTAACGTGATCCACAGGAATGATACTGATTAGTGCATGTGTTATTCAAACTATTAAGCCAGTGCCTAGGGCAACACGATAAAAGCCTACTTGCCAAACAATAATATTTAATGTTTCACGGTGTAACGGGGAGCACTAAAGCCTTGTGTGTGTGTGTGTGTGTGTGTTTTCTTCTCTTTTTTAAGAAAAATTATAATTTTTTTGAAATAAATTTTGTTCTAAAATATTTTTTTCCCCCTGGCTGCCAAGAAAAAAAAAATACTCCTACCTCCTAACGTGTAATTCAAAGACATGGGCTCTTATTTTCTTCCTGATCCGCGAAATTGACAAGTCTGATCGTTCATCATTTCTTTGGGGGCGGGAAGGGAAAAAAAATCTAAATTCCAGCGACCTGTCTGTCTTGTTTGTCTATCTGTCTGTCCTTAGAAGCGTTTTCACAGAAGGCTGACTGATAATGACTGATAAAACGATAAAATGATTGATAAGATTTTAACACAAAGTTATTTGGTTTAAGGCTTGGGACTTTATTGCACTTGGAAAAAATTTCTGACCGTATAAATGATATAACATTGACTCTTACAAAGCAAATATTGTTGAACCCAAGATTGGGGAGGAAATGTAAATCCAGTTGTTGATTGAGAATCGAATCGTCCTGATGTATTTTCAAATTCAGTTGAATAATGATAATTCATGTAGTTGATATATTACAGCGCCTTGTTATGTCTTCAAGACGTCTCAAGGTGCTTCGCAAGATTTACTGCCGAGTGCAGTGACTTGTGTTTTAGTGAAGGGCAGCAAGGCTCACAGATATAGAAAGAATAATCAATTTAATCACTGCTGGTATGTGACTCTACCAGCAAAGTATTCGATTCCATCTTTGAATTTTACTTATTCCAATTCCAATAATCAATGGACGTACTGTTCAACTTTGGTACGCGTCCACCGCCCTAACCGCCCAACCATCGGCGGCCGGGCTTTCAGCCTCTCTGCTCCCACACTGTGGAACTCCATCCCGCAGCCCCTCCGCCTAGCCTCCTCCCTTTCCTCCTTCAAGGCCGATCTCAAGACCTTGCTCTTCGACCGCGCCTTTGGCTGCCCCGCTAACTCTTCCCCCTCTCCCACTCTCCTTTCCCTTCCCTCTACCCCCGACCCTCCCCCCACCCCCCCCCTCGGATCCTGACAGACTGTTCAGCGCTTTGGGACGCCCTCCCGACGTGAAAGGCGCTATCTATATAAGTGCAATTTTGTTGCTTTTGTTGTTGTCGTTAGTCAATGCTATGATTTTGCAAACTAGTTTAGCAAATCAATTTACAGCCCGGTGTTTCGTACTGTTCCGAAACAATGTTTGGCCACGTATTTGGCTGGCCATTCAAGAACTGATGATCGTGTATACTGGAGTTATTTGTTTGTCAAAATGTAAGATGTTTTCAAACGGTGATAGTGTTTTCAAGTTTACCTTGATCATCCCTGGAACTCAATGTGGGGGATTTGCTACAGTTTGTTATATTGTTATATTGTTAGTCCAGCGATGGGTCTGGCTTTTTTTTAATAGGCATTTTGTGATAGTATTTCTCTTTATAATTTTTCCACTTTACTCAACCTGATCCCCGCCCCCACCCCCCCACCCACCCTCCCCACCCCGCCATCCGACCACTGATTTCCCCTTCTTTGACACACTCTCCCTCCAACCCTTTTGGAGTCCTGTGGCTCAGTGGTTATAGAGCACATGCCTTCACACGCGAGATACCTGGGTTCAATTCCAGGCAAGGCAAAACCTTGGGCAAGTGTCCTTAATCTACACGCCTAATAATAGTCCTTTCTCCCCCCCACCCCCCCAAATAAAATAAAATAAATTGGTCATTTATTTTCAATCGGTGACTGTTTGTGGGGGGGGGACACACGCTACTTTGCGCAATCGGCTGCCACGTTTTCGTCCACAAAATATACACAGCCGATTCACTTTACAGCATATTCCGTGAAGCGCTTTGAGACGCCTAGAAGACGTGGAAAGGCGCCATATCCAATGCAAATTTATCGCTGTTATTTATTGCTATTCATTAATAGTAATTGTTTGTAAATATGCCATTGTTAGACCAGTTGGTCCAATAATCCTATGTGCTTCAACCCTGGGGGGGGGGGGGGGGGGGAGTGTTAATTATGAATAGGAAATGCTAATAACCAAACAAACACAATGACATTTATTCTCCAATCTAAAGCAGCGAGCTACTCCCCGCCGTGCAACCCACCTTGAACCCCACCGCAGGGCAATGATCAGGGCGAGCGGCGCCCCCACCCCTGGGAGCTGTAGTCCTCACCCAGACCAGCTGCTGCATTGGGCAGCGTGAGAAGAACTACAGCTCCCGACAGGCCCCGCGGCCAGGCTCTCTCCTCCGCTCCTCCCTCGCCCCCCCCCCGCCTCCCTTCTCCCGCCCACCTCAGATCCCGCCCCGCCTTCGATTGTCTCGCCTCGTTCGCCATTGGTCGGTCCGGGAGAGGAATGCGCGGCGGCGTTCGCTGATTGGTCAGTCTCTCAGACCGACGCCCACCAGGTTAGGTTGAGCCGCCCCCCCCCTCGCCCCTCCCCTGGTTTATAGTAAGTACATGGTTCACTCTCACGCATAAGCAGCCGTGTACACAGTGGCATCAGTGTGTGTGTGTATGTGAGTGAGTGGCTCCCCAGCCCTACACACTGGGAGATGTGTTTCACTCCCATTCAAAAGGGACATTGCTGACTGTGTATCTGGGAGCAAAGCAACAAGACAGCTGCCAATCTGTGCAAACGTTTCAAGTCATTCCCAGAAGTATTTAAGGGATAAATACGTCTTTTCCAGGATAATTTTTTTTCCCCCGAGGAGAGAAAAGGAAGAGAAGAAGAGAAGAAGAAGAGAGAATTGTATGTACATTGATGACCTCTGGCTGCTTTGGGATTTTGTTGTTGTTGTTGTTGTTGTTGTGGTTGAGCTGGTGGCGAATTGGAAAAGGAGTTGGGGGGGGGTTCAATACTGTATTCGACATAAAGAGAGTTTGATATCGACGTTCACATCAACCTCCACATCAACCCCGTTGGACTTTTATTTCTCCCCTTCACTGTCTAGAGGAATAAAACACACCCACACACACAAGGATATCTGTCGGATTTACTGGGAGTTTTTGCATTGAAACCTCAATCATTTTTTTTTGTGTGTGTGTGAATGAACAAAAAAAATGCTTTCACACTTTATTCTTGGAAGGCTTGAAATCAGTGGAGATATATTGATCGAATTGATTTCTTTTGTTGTCTCTCTCCCCCCCACCACCTCCACCAACACCAACACCACCCCTTGGATGGAATTAAATCTTCTACATCTACAACAACAGCCTTTGGTTGGGAGGTTGAGGAGAGAGAGAAAGAGAAGAGGGGATTTTATTATTTTAAAAAAAGAGAGGTATTTTAAAAAAAAATCTCTCTCTCTCTCTCTCTGGTCTTCATCGTCTTCTTCTTCTTCTTCTTCTTCTTCTTCGACTCTCGACGTGGGAATGAATGTCCAACCTTCAATTTTGATTGAAAATGGTTACTGGTGTGGGGGGGGGGGGGGACGGACGGACATGGCGAAGAGAAGAGAGAAAAAATATACAGCTTCCATTGGAAACGTTTGGGAGATATTGTTACTGGCTGTTAGTTTTTTTTGGGGGGAGAGAGATTTTTTTCCTCTCTGTTGGGGGTGCAGGTCGCAATGGGATGAGATGGATGGATGGATAGATGGACTCCACAAGGATGTATAATGATGATGAATTAGATCCAGTCGATGTTTTGAAAACGCCCCTGGATCTATCCCTGCACATGTTTCATTGAGTGGATTTATTCTGAACACGTACACCAGTGGATTTTATTTTTCTTCCCTAATTTTTTTGGGGTGTGTGGTGGGGGGGGGATGAAGAAGAAACATTTTGGAAGGATTAATCATCGCTTTGGAAACGGTAAGTGTCTTCTGCTTGGAATCCTTTCTCTCTCTCTCTCTCTATATCTATATCTATTTAAATGAACAGGTGAAATCGATCATTGATTTTTTTTTCGAAACCACTGATTGTCAGCCTCGACCTCTAATTGCAAAGTGGGCAATCGAGTTGAAATCTCCCATGTCATATAACAATGTGAAGATTAATGGATGGCAGATGCACTCACTAGTTTGGAACTGATTTACTGCAGTGAGCTATTGGTACCCTAGTGAGGTACAATTGTACTTGGGGTTTTTTTGGGGGGGTAACTTTGTTTAACCCCTTTTAAGGTGTTTTAACGCTTACTAGTATTAACCATTTATTATTGACCTTGTCTGTTTTTTTACTGGTGTAAATCTGTCGCCCAATCACTCCCAGTCTTCCATGATTTGTGAGCAAGCAATCCCAGCCCGTCACTTTACCTCCAGCCTAATGTATTGTTTGTGTCAGCTTCTGATGGGCAGGAGTCATTATCTTTCCACCATCCTCCCCTCCATCTCCTTCTCCTTTCAAAAACCCTTCGAAATTCACGTGTCTCGCTATATCTATATATATATATGTGTGTGTGTGTGTTAAAAAAGAAAGCGTTTCAGTAAGGCTGTTGTCTCTGTAAACCGACTATATATTTTTGCTTGCGTTACACTTAGTGTGTGAGTGTGTATTTGAGTGTGTGTGTGTGTGTATTTGTAATATCAAAGGGGATTTCACAGGATCTTGCAAATGAATGGTGAACCTGCACTTTGCAATGGTGTTTCCTCCTCCTCCTCCTTCCTCTCTCCTCCCCACACACAGAACCCCCCCCCACCCCCCACACACACACATACACACACAAACACTCTCACAGCTCCCCAATAAATCCCCACCCCTCCTCCCTTCACCAGTCACTGATGTGTCTCTTGACACTAAACCACACTTGGTGTGTGAAATGACTGAGGTGGAATCAATGCACCTGACTAGACAGGCAACCAATGTCCTACAGTGCCGGGGATACCTGAGTGTGGTTACATGGAGTGTGTTAAATGTTTGGCTTGTGTAGGTGGGGGACAGGGTCTGTGTGTGTGTGGAGGGGAGGGAGAGAGAGAGAGAGAGTGGTGTTGAGTGGGGAGAGGGTTTGGAGGGAAGACAATGAGGGAACTGTGGAAGGGAAGGGATGGGGAGGAGGTCATGACTTTAGCACCTTCCCTGTGCATATAAGCTAATCTCACACTTCCCTGTACTGGAGTTTCATTTCCCTCCTTCTATCTCAATCTCTCTCTGTCTCTTCCTTTTCCTCTCCCACCCACCCTTACTTAACATGGTGTGAAACAGGCGAGGTGGTGTGAATGTGTCCTACTGCCTTCTCCTCCTCCTCCCTTGCTTTCTTTCTTTCTTTCTGTCTTTCTTTCTTTCTCTCTCCCTCTCGCATTTGCACCTGTCAAGCCGCCTGCAGAGTAGCTCAATTTGCTCTTGTCGGCTCCTTGACTGACTTGTCATCTGTGCTTTTCAATGGGGTGGGGGGGGGGGGGAGAAGCCACAATCACTCGCGTTTTAAACTCCAAAGACCAATTGCAATGTAACACGGATGGAGCCACTCTCTGCCTCCTCTTGTGTTGACACACATCACACACATCTCTCTCTCACACACTCACACACAGACAGTCAGACAGACACTCACACACGTTGGGTTGAAATTGGACAACCCATCACAGCAGCCATTCATCCAGTTTCATCGCTTGCAACTGGAATTGGCATCACATCCCATTGCCTGCCTTGTTCCATTATGGCTGTGGGGGTGGGAGAGGGGGGGTAGGGTGGGGGTAGTGAAAAGTTTATCCCTAAAAAAATATTTAATAATTTAGTCACCCAATCCACGACTGTTTGTGGGGGACGCTGCTGTGCGCAATTGGCTGCCGCGTTTCGCCCACAGAATATACAGTCGATTGATTTGACTTTGCGGTATGTTCTGTGAAAAGCTTTGAGACAGCAACAACAACCGCCACCACCGCAGCAAAATCCCGCTTGTGTAGCGCTGTTCACGTCGGCTGCACGTCCCAAGGCGTGAAATCCGCTACTTCAAATGCCAATATTATTATTATCACGACACTGCTAACGACGATGCTCCTTGCGTTTGATGATCTCGCGCCCTCGTCACGTGGTCTCGAGAAGTCTCGAAGCTCTTCGCGGAACGCACGCGCGCATTAAAGTGGATCGGTTGACTGTGTATTTTGCGGGCGGGTGGGCGGGCGGGCGGAATGAAAAATGGCATTCAGAGTCGCTGAAAATCCAAGCTTGCCCCTTGCCCTCCCAACAAAATACCAAGTGCTCCAGGCTCGTGTATCAATCTGGGGGATTTACAGACGCGATTTTGGTTGCTGTACAGTTTGTTTGGAATATAGCGCTTACTCTTATGTCCCTCCCTCACTCTCCTCCCCCTCGATTCTATTTCTCTTCTCGACCCCTCTCTATTCTGTTCCCTTTCTCTCTTGAACTCGTGTGTGAACGCATGGAGTCCTGCAGCGTAGCGGTTAGAGCACTCGCCTCTCAAACGAGAGGACCTGGGTTCTCTTCTCCTCACTCCAGCCCTGCCCACCACCGCTTAACCAATCTTCACTTGGAGATGCTGAAGTCCGTTAAATGAATCAATTGCTCACTTTCTCTCGCTCTCGCCCACCCTTCACCCCCCCACCTCTTCATGCCCCCCCCCGACCCGGTCTGAGATTGAGTGATCACATCACAGACCAGAAATTGAGCCTTCCTCATCTGTATGGCTCAATAGCACGTTTTACGTATTGCATTTTGCCCACTTGGGGTTTTTAATTTCCTGTCTGAATAAACCAAGCTCTCCCTACGAGGCTCTCCACAGCACTTTGAGGATACCAGTGGTCTTTTTCTTTCCACCTACTTTTCCTGTGATTGTATTGTTTTTTTAAAAAGAGAAAAAGTGCTACAGCTGGTTTGTAGATTCTCTGAGTATATACATTGTGCACATAGATTACATTCCCCACCCTCCCCCCCCACCACACCCCCATTTGCCTTCAGGAGTTCAATAATATAAAGGCGCATTTTTTCCAACTTCAATACATTGAACAGCTTGCACTTGCTAAAGCTCTGTAGGTTTTGGCTTGAGGTGAAACGGAAATGGTGTAAAGCTAGTTTTACTGTAATCTTGTGATTATTTAAGCAAGTGGATGTGACACTGTGCGTGTCAACGATAACAACAAATTGCATTCGTACTTCCGCGCTGGGAGAATGTTCCACGACCCTGGGACAGTCAAGGGCTTGTAACTGAGAGGAGTGGAGGGCGAAGGGGGAAGGGGGGGGTTGAAGGTGACCGAAGGTGCGGTCGAAAAGGAACATCTTCAGTTGGACCTTGGAGGAGGCAAGGGAGAGGCCAAGCCAAAGGAAGACTGCTGATGGTGGGGCAAGCAGGGTGAAAGACATGGAGCAGGCCAGTGCCGGATTAGCAATAAAAACAGAAGTCGCTGGGAACACACGGCAGGTCAGGCAGCATCTATGGAGAGAGGAGAACGGTTTTGTGTTTCGGGTAAATGAGTGCATGTTTTCAGGTTAACGACTCTTCGTCAAGTTAGAAGTCTTACTTCATGGAGCTCGGAGTTGAAGTGTCCGGCAAAGGGACCACCGACATTTGCAACAACAACAAAAGTACAAAAAAGGTGTTGAATGTGGCTTTCGCTGACATGTAATGTCAGGGTTTGACTATCTCTTGACCTCGCCTTTTCACCCCCGAAAGAGAAAGTGAAATAAGACAGTGGGACTCGGTATTAGGGGGGGAAAAAAAGGAAAGAAGAATATTACCCTGTAGGCCTCTGACATCATTTAGCTCAGGTAATTGGCCATTAAAGCAAAGTTGCTTCATTTACCTACCTACAAACAGAAGTCTCGATTTATTTTTTCAAACGATTGGTGATTTGGAAATCCTATTAGAATAATAACAGTCACACCAGAGGAAACAAATCTTTATTTAAATATATATTCATATATATATATCTATATATAGATATATATATACACATTAAACCAAAGTCCCATCCACCTGGTCAGCTATTGTGGAATCCTGTAGCTCAGTGGTTTGAGCACTCATCTTACAAGCGAGAGACCTGGGTTCAATTCCAGACAGGGCGAAACCTTGGGCAAGTTTCCTTACACCACACGCCTGATAATAATCTCTATATATGAAAAAAAATTGGTAATTTCAATCCACGACTGTATGTGAGCAATTGGCTGCTATGTTTCACCCACATATATACAGTCAATTGACTTTACAGTATATTCTGTGAATCGCTGTGGGACGTCTATAAATATATAAAAAAGTGAAAAGTACGATATCAAATGCAAGGATTGTATTATTATGATGTCAAAGATCTCGTGGCACTGCTTGAAACAGGAGGGAGTTTCTCCCTGAACAACAGTCCAGTTCCAGCAAATAAAATGGATCATTCACTTTGTGATTGTGTTATGGCACATTGATGGACAAAAATTGGCTGCTACTTTGGCCTAGAAAATATCCAGTGTCTCTGCTTTACAGTAAATCCTGTGAAGCACTTTTGCAATGTTGTCTTGAAATGTGAGGCACAGTATCAGAAGCACGGCATCTTTCACTTTCACTTTGGGTTTAAAAAAAAAAGACAACCTAACCATATAAAAGGCATTTTCCACTGCCGAGATATTTTCTTGAAAAGGGTAAATACCACACCTTCATTCATTCAATCATTCATTCAGGTGTGTGGTATTCATATTGTGGTACACCCTTCAGCGGCTTGAGACGTCCTCCTGATGTGAAAGGTTCTCTGTCAACGTAATTTTGGTGTTTGTTTGTTGTAAGCCAAAATATTGAGGTAAAAGAGTTTGCGTGCTTTCTCACTTCAACTTCTCTCCCTGCTCCGGACTTGGGGAAAAGTCACAGGGATGTTTCAGTTGCCTATTTCCACAGTACATTAACCTGAAGCTCTCCATAGAAGGGATGCCTCTTCTTTTTAGTTTGGTCTTTGCTTGTCTTCCAACTGGTGTTGAAAGACATTTCACACAATCATATTTACAATACCCTTGAAAGATCTGCTTCAATGATTCAATAACTTCTGATGCCTTTTTTTTAAAATTGAAAAAGGCTCTTGATACAACCCCTCTCTCTCTCCCAGGCTTAGTTTCACAGACGTGCCCTACCAAACAGTCACTACACTTCACAGCAAGTCGCTCTGACCGTGTGATAAGGCACCGTGCATATCAAGTGCGAGAATTCTTAGTTCAGTCTGGAAAGGTATCTCGAGTAAGTTTGTGTATTTTTCAGCTGTGTCAACCCTACAGATGTTCAAATAAAAGCTGTATTATAGCAGCAGCCCGCTGTGGAGACACCAGCTGTGGACTTTCCATCCTGCTCGCTTCACATTTCCATATTGCTGGATACAGCATGATTGATGCTGGGATCCTATTTTTGTTTCAGACTAGGTTTGGTTGATATTATAAAGCGAATTGGCTGCATATATGGATAATTGTACAATCTATCCTTTTCAAGCCCTTGCATCCAGGATCTCTCACCAATCCACTGCCTGGAACACATTCTGCTTCAAATTCTTCTCTGTCTGCGTGAAGAGCGCTTGGTGGCTCTCCTGGGCACACAAGGGGTTAAATGCAAAGCTATGTTTTTGCAACGTGCGGATCAGATGCGCAAGAAAGAGAAATAAATGTATTTTGCATAGAAAGGTTTTTAAAATGGCTGCTTTGTGTGTGTTTTTTTTTTAAAAATGCTCATTTCCAAAACGCATGTGCACTTCTGAATCAGATCAAAAGGAGTTCTGTGACTAGTTAAAGTGGCTGAGGGTTACTGTGACATTTTTTTTTAAGTGCACAAAGCACAAAAGGGATGTATAATCTTGAATGCTAACTCTATACTTCATTGCACATCAATTCAGTAAAGCATCAGTGAGACTTAAGACTTAAAAGTTAAAACGAATGCAAACGTAATTGGCTTGCCAACAACGGGTGGGGGGTGGTGGGGGGGGGGAAACAACCCCCTCAATTCCTCTCGCTTTTCTAAATATTTACTTTTACAAGAGGGGTCTGTATGTGGGGTGGGGGTGGGGTGGGGGGGGGGGGGCGAAGAGGAAACTACCCTCCACTGTTTGCAAGATGAGTTAAGTCTCTCACTGCTGTGCTGTGGGATTGCGCAGGTAGAAAGATTTGGCTGTGTGCGTCTGGGGGTTGTGGACAAATCCTGTTTTGGAAGGGAAGAATGGATAAAGGGCCAGTGATCACACAAAGATGCTTTTAGTCCACAGAGCAGATTAACTCAGGCTGGTAGAATAGGAGCTCTGTTGTGGCATGCGGAGGTTGACGGGCAGGCAGTCATATTGACCGTTTGGATACTGAGTGTGTATTGGAACTCATTTAAAAGGAAACACACACACAGATGCACACACACACACACACACCAACACACATTTTTCCACACACATTGCTTTATGAATACATTTTGTGCTGCGTGGAGCTAGTCATAAATCTTGCAGAAGGAGGCAAGCGGACAGACGTTGCACCTGGCATATTCATTGACCAGCGAGCATTTCAAAAACAAGACGTCAAGTATTCTTTGAGAGGAGTCTTTGCTTTCTCCATCTGGTTTTTTTGGGGATCGAATATGTATATAGGGTTTTAGTTATATTAAAATCAAAGAAGTAGTATTGAAACCCTTTTTGCCCATTTCAGCTGTTCCGCATGGACTTTTCAACAATCGTGACTCTATAAACGATACCTTGTCAGTTTTCCTGCGAGCGAGCTTGCTGTTTATATCCAGTTAACCTGCGGGAAAAACCGCCGGGATTAGAGGGGGGAGAAACTGACTTCCCATTGGACAGGAAAGAAGGATTTTGAAAAGAAATACCTTCCTGAGTTAGTGCGCCTCTAACTCAATGATGTATCGGTTCGATTGAGCTAACAGGTTGAGCTGCATGTTTGGAAGGTGGCGGGAGATTTACATTGACAATCCACGCAGGTGCGAGCCTCTGGATGCTGAGTTTTCGGCTCACATTTGACTCTCTCTTTCGACACCCGTGCGTACGGTCAATGGAAGAAAAATAATTTCCTGAAAAGCGTGCGCGCGCGTGAGTGTGACTTTTTTTTTTCTCTCGCATTTTCTCCCACCAATTTGTTTTATATATTTTTTAAAAAAAAGCATTTCTTTGTGAGCAAAATCTCTGCTCGAAGTCTTGACAGAGACCCCTCTGTCAGCTCCCAGTGTCTCCCTCCAGCTCCCCTCTCCAGTGACCCCCTCATTAAAATTTCCTGCCACAAGCACTTCTTTTTCTCCGCTCAAGAGAGGCGACTGTCTAATGCCAAGTGACTATCGGGATTGTTGTCATTGTCCGACACTCTGCAAAATGTGAGTTTACAAAGAGAGTTTGGAGTGTCATGTAAACTTGGTCAGGCCCCGAGCAAAAAAAAAAAAAAAATTCCTTTTTTTTTCTCTCTCTCTCTCTGCCTTGGACAAAGGCAGACTTTGTGCCTGTGAGCAGACCCTAACAGAACAGCATTTCACGCAGGATGGTGTGCACTGTAAATCACGCTGCTCTTGTCCAGCGAGAGGCATCGAAGGCTGATTTGAACAGGGGCTTGACTGTCTCTGGTCAGCCACCCTGCACCCCAGCCGCTTTTTGCTCTCTGTCTGCCGGAGTCTGCTTACAAACCGGGTTACGCAGCGACAACAAATTGCATTTGCACAGCGCCCCTTTTTCACGTCGGGAGGACGTCTTGAGGGACCTGCCTTCCCCTTTCGCTGGTCGCTGTGGATCGAATCAATCCCGTTTGAGGACATCCATCCATCCAAATGTTGTACTTTGGGGAAGGGCTGGGGAGGAAAGGGGGGATATCAGAATCTCTAAATGTCGTGGATACACTACGGGACCAACAAATGTCAACTTTGACTTCTTTTAAATTGAAAATAAATCAATGCAACTGTAAAGAGCATTAACAAAGAGATCCCTTATGTTGCAGTGATGTGCCAAACTGATATTTTTTGTGCACGTTTACTGAGGACTTTTGTTGCCTGTGCTTATATAACCTGGGCAGAGTCGCAGTCAGGTTGAACGTAACCAATCCCGTGACTTAGCAATGCCCCCCAAACACTTCTTGTTGATGTGATGAACCTACTCCAGTGATGAGCATGGAGTTGCCGAGCCTTGGTATTGAGCACTAGGGACATTACGTGGGCTGAGAGTGCTTTAAGTCAGAAGTGTTTATTCGCATCACAAAACACAGGAGGTACAACGTGGGTGGAAGTTTCTCCATTGAGAACAAGGGAAACATTCCAACAAACCCACACATATATATACACACACGCACACACATATACACTCTTGGTAACCCTTCTACCGAACTGTGCAATCTGGGTGCAGAAAAAAACAGGCAATACTGTGAAATGGAAATGGAAGGTGTTTTTTTTTTACTCTTGCCCACAAAATGACACTCAATTCGCTTTACAGTATAACCGGTGAAGCGCTTCGAGACATCTCCACAAACGAGTGATCAGTTGCAACATCAAATGCAAAGATTATTATTTCCGAATTCGCCTCTGCATCTGAACGCAAGTGCACCTCCGCGTGCCTTAAATTCATGCTGCCACCTCATCAAACAACTCTGGTTTGGGCACCATTGCAATTTCACACTTGCTTTACCTACTGAATCGTCTCATTATAGACTCTCTGGTAGGTAATATGCAAATCGAGGCATCTGATTTACTGCACTTGAATGAAACCTCTAGCTAGTTGTACAGGAAGCAACTGGTATCAATGCCAACCAGACCAGCTGAACACTTTATGGTATGAAGTGTACAGTCTAGTCTACTTCACATCCTGCCCACCAACAACCATTTAATTCTCTTTCAGCATTATTAAATATTGCAGCAGCTGAAATAATGAGTGTGAAAACGCCGTGAACTTTATTGGATCGCAAATCGGAGGGAGCCTTGCAGTATTTTGAGAAGAGAGCTCCAATTCTTTAAGTGACCATTTCCTGCACTGCTATTTTGACTGTTCTGAGTCACTGATGTGGTCCCTGGCAAGGATAACCCTCTCTCACTGGGACCAGCTACGGTAGCCAAATGCTTTTAAAGTGGCACCTCTACATCTGCTGAGGTCAGGGCCTCACCTGAAGAATATTGTGTTAGCCAGCAGGGGGAGCTTCAAGCCCTTGGCTTTTAAACCCTCGCTGTTTCACCTGGGGCTTAAAGCTGTGTTACAAGGCAAGCTTAACGCCACTGAGGCAGAAATGGGGCAGTCAATCAAGGATGGAAAGGGGAAAAGGCCATTCAGCCCAACTATCTCCCTTCCTCCTCCCCCAAGTCTATCACAGGTTTTACCCTCATCCCATCCACTCATCTCCTGTGGAGCCATCTTCTGCACTAATAATAACCCTTGTGTTTTGGTAATGACATCAGTATATTCTGAGTCTCGAACCTCCAGTGCAGTCCGCTCCCCCCCACCCCGTTTAGCGTAGCACTTGTGACAAGATGTGCTCTTGTTTATGAGAGATTGGCATTGGCAGATCCAGCCACGATGGTAGGAATGACCAGTTTATCTGGACAATTGTGGGCCAGAACATCAGGAGAAACTCACTTCTCTTTTCCCCCCAACAGTGTTGTGGGATATCCTAATGTCCACCCGAAAATGTGCCCCATGGGGTTGCTTTGCTCTCCCGCTAATTCTAGTGCAGACACGAGACTTGCTAGGGGTTCCCTTCGCTTCGAGGTGTACTGACTCTGGGCGCTGTAATCACATGCCGGTGTGGTTTAAGTAATTGCAGGGAGTGGGAATGTGGACTCGAGGATGTGAAAGTGTCGCATTGAAATGTTTTACAATTTTAGGTTTTCAATTCCCCTTGTGGTTTGGCTGAGAGGTGGGTGGGGGGGGAGGGGAGGAGGTGGGAGGTGGAATTCTCTCAAACTGAAGGGCTTGGAACCAGCGACGATGTCTGACTAACCCTGAACCTAATCCGTTTGGAGTTTGGGGATGTTAAGTTCAGTGCTGGCTCTCTTTCACGTTTGGCAACATTCTCTCCTCCGTTTTGAAGGAATCAGCTCTTTTGGTGGCTTTTTTACGGGGTGGGATGTAGGATGGTGGGGGTTATATTGATTTCTAGGCTCTGATCACTGACTGGAAGCTCAGCCAAGCTTTTAACGTGTAAGCCCAGAGCCAACAAGATGGTCGATAGAGTATTTGGGCGTGGTGTCCTAGTAGAGTCCAATACTGCCAGCGGCGATGAAGAGCAGAAACCCTCAGTGACGTTGCCCCCTCAATTGAGCCAGGTTGACCACTTTGTTGTGAGGCTTTCTTATCGTAGAGGGGAAAATATCTTTTTGGTCTGTTTTGGGGGCAATGGCGTTGCGTTTCCCCCCTCGGAACCGAGTGGAGTGTGCCTCTGCTTTCCAAGGAAGCTGGTGACACACGATGGGGCAGGACCCATTTTTTTTCTCACTGCCTGCCCTGATACTCTCTCTGATGTGGTGACTAGACACGCTGACAACTTCTCCTCTGACTCAAGGAAGAGCAAGTCGGATCAGGCTGACCCACGGCTCCGCAGAAAAAGTGCTGCGTTAAGAGACACGGACTCGGCGCTGGGGTTGGCAATCTCCTGGAAACATTCAGAAGGAATGACACAATTATTCTTTTTCGGTTGCATTTGAATGTAAACTGGCGTCTTTTAAGCTTTCAGGCATGTATGAAGAGATTTTAGGCTGAACTAACTGCTCTTTTTTTGGCAGTAGTTTCACCTCACTCCTGTGTGAAATAGCTCACACACAATGCTCTGTTTCAGACCTCCTTATAATGTACAAAGAGGGCAGAATACAAGCTTTTTATATCAAAAAAGAAAAGGCTCATTTAGGCAACTTTAAAGTATGTCAGAGTGGGGAGTTGTCATTTATTGGTGTAGCAATACAATGTGGAGCTTGTCTGGAGAGGTTTTAAGCACCCATAGAGTATAAAGAGATATTCGAAGCTTGGGTCCAATGCGCAAACAAGCTCACATCTGATTAAAATATGCTGACCCCTGGGACAAGGGGAGGGAGAAAAAAGCACCTTTTGTCTTGGAGCAAAATCCTGAGGTGTTTGTGCCGAGATGGGGAGAGAGAGAGAGAGAGAGAGAAAGAGAGAGAGAGAGGTGGGGTGGGTGCTGTATGTTCGGCTATTCCTTGGCTCAAACCCTGTCCCTCCATGTGGACTTGGTTTTAGAATGTGACTGGAATTGGCAGCAGGTGGATAGGAAATTTTCCACCCCTCCCCTCATCCCATCTCTCCGTCCTGTCACACCTAAGGTTGGCGTAAGTCTGGTGTGCGGAAAACCACTAATTTGCGCAGGAAGTGACTTCTGGAAGTGAGACAGGTGTCCATTTTTCTGTAGACCCTTTGTAATTTTATTTGTCTTTATGGATAACTGGATCGCCCTGCACCCAAAGTGGTTTGATTCGCCAGAGCATGGGAACTCGGAGAAGTGTCCTATGTTCCATCTCGACACTAGATCGACCAGAACCATCCTCCTCCAACCAGCAGCAGCGGCCTTGAGGGATAGCTGACGGAGGCAGGTCTGAGCGCGGCAGTATCTGAAGCCCTTGGCTGCCAGTCATCACACCACATGCCCGCTGCATGCCCAATTCCCCCCAAAATCCACTTGTGAACAAGTGGCAGGAAATTGCTTTTTAATTTTTTCCAACCACTTAACACAGAAAATATTGCCAAAATTAAGCCCGGTCTTTTGAAGGCCGACAAAAGAGCTGCTGTTCCTTGAAATACCTTGTGTTAAGCAGTGGAAAATGTATTAGCCTTAAACCACGTCCTCTTAGCACAGTATAATGATTTGTTTGTTGAATTGTAATACCGAGAAAATGTAGCATCAAGAGAACGAGCCACTGCTTCAAGCGAAACCAAGATTTAACTCTGACCGTAACATCCAAGTTGCCTCACCTAAGAATTTTTGCTTTTGCTACCTCGTTCGGTTTCAACACTGTGCGGATCTTGTGACGTTTACTGCAGTTAATGTTTGCCTTGGAAGCTCGCCAACTGTTTTAGGTGCAGGCTGAATTTGTATTGGACCAATTTAGCCCTCTGCTTTTATTTTGTGGTGTGCATTTGTACTTCCCTGGAAATTCAAAAGGAAAAGAGAGAGAATTAAATGCGCTATTTCTCTAAAAGTTCCCAAAGTTTTTACCTGCGCTCTGTATTCTTGGCCTTTCTCCATCTATGTGTCTGCATTGTCCCACATTCTCGCTGTCCTCCCTGTTAACATAGAATTCAAGGGCACATAGTCTTTTGCACAGGAAACTGGTTAATTTAATGAGGAATTTGTGGATTTCGCTGCTATTGATCTTGGCTTATAGAGGATACGGCTGTTTAGCTGAAGTCACAGCAAAATGTCATTGTGTATTTCAGATTTTCCTCCCACCCCCACCGCCCTCTCACTTTGTCTCTCCAAAGTTTCAATATCCTCTGGATATTGAGAGATGTGGGGAAGGAGTTGAATTAATTTGAAGGAAATAAAAAAAAAGGGTCTTGGAAATAATAGGTCTGCTCCTCTTCTGGGTTGAACATATCCTGTCTGCGTTGTTGCATGATGAAGGAATATTTGATACACAGAGCTGGAAAGTTGGTATAACTGATCACTTGCTGTTTCCAGTCATTGAAATGCTGTTACCAGCTGAATGTACATTAGTCTAGCTTGCATCTCGATGCCACTGTAATAACTTGCGTTTCGCCCCCAAAATAGTTCACTTTAAAATCCTGAACCAGACCTAATGGTGCACTTGCTTGTGTCCTTCGGACTCGAAGGTGATATGTCGAATATTCTGGAGTCTTTGCTTGATGATCTTTTTGGCATGGCGGGTGGGGGGGGGGGGGAATTCAACCAGTTGTCACCATGAGTTTAAAAGGGTGGAGGGCAGAGTCCCATCAAAGAGCTGTTTTGTCCAGAGCATACGTAATAGATTGTCTTGAAAGACGAAACTTTTTTTTGTGTGTGGTTGGGTGGGTGGGTGGTTGGTTGGTTAAATTACTTAAAGTACGTGCACTTTGACTCTAAAAATAAACTAAAATAAGTCCCATTGTGCATCATCGCACAAGCTCTTTGAATGTGCCTATGTTCAAGGTTGCCAATCGCTTTCTCTGAACCACTTCCCAGATGACCTGGGCTGGGCTGTGCTGTGCCTCTTTGGTCTACTGATAATCCGCGGGGGTCGATCCCTTTCCGTAGCCTCGCACGTGTCGCTTCAAGAGCACATCTGAACGCTTGACAATCCACTGAACTAAACAAGACATTCCCTCCGCTACCCCCCTCCCCCCCGACCCCCTAAATTCAATAGGCAACGTGAATGCTTTATAACATGCTCCGTTTCAATGCTTTTCGAAGCTGATAGGCCTACAGTAAGTAAACATACTGAGTGATGAGTTGACATACGTGACAACTCAAATCCCCCTGGGTGTACTTGCTATGTGGCTTTGTTCCAGTGTGGCTGAAGTATAGCATTCCTGAACAAGAAATGAGAGTAAATAACCAAGTTAGTTCAACGACTCCTTCTTGGGCAATCCCACTTTGCTTCTGAATCATATGAGAGGAGGGGAGAAGAGAGGGGTGTGTGTGTGAAAGAACCTGTTGATGGTTTAAAATCTTCGGAAGCTGCTGCCATTAATTTCATCGCAGCCTTGTAGGAAAACCATCAAACTTTTGTCTTTTATCTGTGGTGAACTTTATTTGAAACGCTTAAAATGCCAGAAAATGTCTCTACACCCAGGACTGTGGGTGAGAGACAGATACCAGACTTTCAGTCCTCTTCCCCACCCCCCCACCCCCCTCTCTCTTTCTCTTGCCAGTGAACCTATTGCTTCATGTGAACAAACAGTGAACGGGGAAGCAGAGGAACAATCCTGTCTGTGTTTGACTGTATTTGCATGTTACGTTAACCCTGATATTTGGTGAGCGAGTCTCGCAATAGCCAAAATGTCACTGAGCACCTGGAGGCAATAAGCATATCTCCTTGCTCAATCCTTTCTTCTGGTGCTGTCTTTCTTTCCATTTCCTCCCTCTCCTCCATATCAACCCTTTCATGCACTCTCTCACCCTAGCTCCCCACCCCCCCATCCACTCCCCTCGACAAGGTGGAGCGGCACGCTCTTATAATGCAATACAATACAAAATGATACTCAATGGTTTTTCTGTTTAAAATGCCTCCGTTTGAGAAGGGAGCTCTCCGCACTCTGGAAGTACTTTTTACTGGAAGTGTTTTCTGGATGTGATTCTCTCTGGAGGCATTATCAATGAATAATCCTTACATTTACAGGTAGCGCCTTTCACGTTGGGAGAATGTCTCAGTGTGCTTTGCAGGATCTTCTGGAATGGGTTGGGACTGTAACGAAAGAGCAACGTATATCACTGAATGTGTACTTGCGTTCCAACGGCAACTTTCGTCCGCCACAGACTGTGGAAGAACAATCAAAGGGATTGTGTTAAACAGGGCATGTCTTAACGTCTAGCTAATCTATGATGTCTATCACGCACTAAAGCAGTATTACTGGTAACTTGCAAGTTTCAAAATTAATATAAATCAATCCCACCACTGACCGACTGTCTTAATCTTGAGAAACTCCTTTTACATCATCAAAGGAATGACATGACATTAGACCATGCTTGATGTACTGGGGTATGATTAAAAGCCTCTTGCATCAGGTAACTTAATGTGAAAGCTCGCTATCAGTGCAGAGATTAACTTGCTTGTTACCACTAATTTAGCAACAGTTAGACTGAAGTCAGGGCTTTTGATGCTTGGTTGTTAGGGTTGGCATTTCTGGAAGACTGAGATCAATGGACGGAATAGTCTTCTTCATCCGCACTGATGTTGTGGAGGGGTGCTGAGGGGGTGGGGGTGGAGGGAGGTGGGAGAGTTTCAAGCGAAGATCCAGCGAGAGTTGTAGTAACATCAGTGAAGAGAGCCATGGGTTTGACTCCTTCAACGATTGTTATCTCAGCTGTGCATGTTTGCTCAACTCCCCCTCAGCCTCTTCCATAGTGATGTGCCTTGGTACTCTCGCGTTCAACCAAAACTACCGCACTCACTCAGGGCAATTGTCAGAAACCTCGCACCTAAAAGCGATTGACTTTGAATCGTTTTTGCGTCAGCTTACAGGCCGGCTAGAGGCACCTCTTTAAAGCTGCACATTGTTTGGTTTACACTGGCTGCAATCTCGTTTTGGCTCAGCTCTCTGCTTGCTAACTTGTTCATTACTTTTTATTTGATGCAGTGCCTTTCACAACTGGATGATGTCTCAAAGAGCTTGACACGATAAATAGTATTTTAGTGGTAATGTCACGAGGTCGCAATTGGGAGTCAAATGCTCTTGTGAAGTGTGTGCACATGCAAAATCTTTCCGTGTCTTTGCTTGACTTTCAAAGAGCAAAATTAAATGGTCTGAATTGGAGTGGTACAATGTTCTAACGCCACATGAAGGGCGCTATATAAATACGTAAGTTGTTTAGCGCGCGTGCGCGCGCGTTCCTGAAACACAGTGGAAATGCCACCGAAAGAACGAAGGATTTTTTTTTTCTTGTTTTTATTGCTTTTCCCAAGAAAAGAATTACTTAACAGTTTTCACTTTCCACGATCGGCTCCCCCAGTCCTGAAATACTTCAGTCCGTCAGGTCAGACCCTCTGCCACGTAAAACCGCAGACGAAAGCAAACATAAACTTTAAAGCATCCGCTGTGCTTTGACCTAACCTGCCTATTGTAGCTTAAGTCCGAATTAGTTGTTTTCATCCTAAAACCTCCAGTGTTCTGTTCTCTGTTCTCGTTCCTACCCCCCCTCCACCTCCCCGCCTTTCTCAAACAGGTCGTGAAGGATAGAGACTCCTTTGTTTGAAGCCGTATGTAAAGCCCTGTCTATTTCAGGCCAGGTGGCCAGTGCTTTAAGCCCGAGGCCACTGTTCCCTATCCCACTGGCTCTCCAAGAAAAAAAACTCTGTAAACCCTCACCACTGGCTGCTCCAACTTCAGACTCCAGAGACTGTCTGATGACGAGCCACAGATTTATTTGAGCTTCAGATTCTTTTCTCTTCCGAAAAATATTCGCCTTCCCTTCCAGAAGGCTCTCTCACCACTTCCTCCGGCTGATCACAATCAAATACAATTATTGTTTGTAATTTTGCGTCCAAAACGGAGCCCATAACCTTAAACGTCTCCCAAGTGCTTTAAGGCTTCTGTGAACTGTAGTGACCGTTGATTTCTGTTTGTTTCTCCAGTCAATGGTTAGCAGTGTGGGGGGTGAAAGGAGGCTTAATGTCAGTGGGTTGTGTTAAACCTTTCTCTTAAAGTCTGGAAGAAAAAATGTCCAGTATTCCCCCGGAAATCTGCCTCAACTCAGTTTGGTTAATAAACCTTCCTCTCTGTCGTAACGTCCTTCTGTCTGGGTCCACGGGTCACAAGTTACACTGACAAATGCTTGCTTGCACTTAACGCAAACTTTGAAGAGCTTTGAAGTTAGAGATACTTGTATCTACTGCAAATATTCTTCTTCAATCTTTAGTTTGCGACCTCTTTGGTAGACCTGCTGAATACCTGTTGTATCTTGAACACTTCAATATCGTGGCCATCTTACGCTTTGGGTGTCTTATGTGTGCGGAAACTCATCGCCATGTCCAAGAGCGTCTAAAACCAAGTCTTTGAGCATTCCACATAACAGATGACTTATCGAGTGTGCGCGTTTGTGTCATTTTACATTTGAAAGCAGCTGAATGCTGCCAGACTGGACTATCTTGAAACTAGTACAGAATGTGATCAACTATCTATATTGGTGGCAGGAGAGAGCTCAGGGGGAAGAGAAGTTACTTTTTAAATGTAAAGCTTGCTTCGTCAGGTCAATGTGAAGTGGTGGTTTCTGCGACTGAGTGAAATCTTGCGAATACCACGTAGCAAACCAGTTCAATCTCTGTCCCCTGTCGCTCCGAATCACCGTTCGGCGTAAAGTGAGCTTTATAAATGCAGGTTCTTGTTGTTGTTGTTGTTATTGTTGTTATTGTCACTGTCGTAATCCCACCGAACAGCCAAGATAGCCAGCCAGGGAAATGAAATGTGCGGAGAGAGAGAGATGATACGTCAGCAATCTGGTCCACAGCCGGGATTGTTCATCTGGACTTTCGAGCGCCTCGGTCAATTTTTAGTGCCTGTCACAAATGGTTGGGGAGTTTCCTGGAATAAGGCGATGGTGGTTCATCATGCAGACTCTGCTTTACAGTGGTGAGAATCGAAGGGGAGGATTTTTTTTAAAGAGCTGACTACGGGCTCAACAGAAAGCCAGGGAGGGAGTGGACTGTCCTTGTCAGTTCTATTACTGGTAAGTGCTTTGAGGTGCTACAATCAATCCAAATTGCTGCTGTACATTTGGTCCTGACTTACCTCTGACTCATGGCCCGGGGGGGTGGGGGTGGGGGGGTGGGGGGAAGCTGGTGTGGGAAAGAGCAACACATTTCGACACGTCTGGAAACACGTCATGTTCGGAAACTAAAGTTGTATTGATTGTGTGTGGGATTGGGAAGCTGGTGAGGGGGTGGTTGGGGGATAGAGAGAGAGAAGAGAGAGAGAGAGAGAGAGAGAGACAATATCTCACATTCCCCAAGGTTCAACAGATCCCTGCGAGTTGGTTCACAGGAGTTTATTCAAGACTCCGCCGATGTTTCTCGAGACGGCAAAAATAATTGCCGATGGATGTCAAAAAACATGTTTTTAGATTATTTCTCCCCCCCCCCCCCACCAACCGAACACACACATACCCCTTTATCAGCGAATACAAAAGCCAGCTTTGCTCTGCATCAGAATCGGGCAGTTGCTTCACTTGGCAAAGCTCAACAGGGCGAATAGGTTCCGTTTTCCCACCGTCCCACTCCGTCACGTATCCATTCGCCAACTTTTTTTTGTGTTTTTCCTATTTAAAAAAAAATAAAAAATGAGATTGCATTTCTAAAAGCTTCACACAATTGAATCATTGTAAGATGACTGTATGTTTGACAGGAATCCATTATACTGAAATAGGACATAGGACTGTGCCCTCCCTGTTTCTCTCTCTTGTTCTCCCCCACTCCCGAGAACCGTGGGTACTGAATAATATGTACTATATGCTGTCTTTGGAATGAGTGCAATTTGTTCCACGTGAAGTGATCACATCACATCCAGCTAACAATAATGTATTTTGACCTGGGAAAAATATACAGAAAGTGTGTGTGTGTGGGAGGGAACTCTTCCTGATGGGAAACACACTGCAATCGAAACCAAGGTTATTTCTAATCTTCTAATCAACGCCTTGGCTCCGGGAGGAAATTAAAATGGATCAGGTTGGGATGTCCTCCCAACGTGAAAGCTGCTTGATAAATGTAATTTTGTTGTTGTTGTTGTCCCTCTGCCCCTTTTTTTTGTCCTTCGCCTACAGCTATAAATGCAAGTTCTTGTTGTCAACACATGGCATTCAGGCCACCTAGTCCTTGCCAGTGTTAAAACGTCAGACGAGACCCCATCCCTCCTCATCCCCTCTCCCACTATTCCCTTGTCCGTCGTGTCTGTGCCAATTTTTATAGAACTCTCGATCTTGCCTAAGCCATTGTGAGCTGTCGTTCACCAGTGGGAACATTAGCTTCTCGCTGGCTGGCTGTTAAGCTGCAGTCCATTCCCTCAGGAACCCTGTTTTGAGCTGGGAACTGCCTTGAAATTCCTGCACGATTGTTTCATGTTTTCGTAGCGTTCAGTGGGATTTGGCGGAAAATCCAAGACAATATTGTACACGTTGGTGGAATTCGGTAGCAATTTTGGAAATCAGGATGAATTTTATTCCATAAGCCTCCAGCATCACACATTCACTAAACATGGCTTATTGGAAAGAATCCTCTCCCACTGACCTAAACTAGATGATACAGTTTCATCCATAAGCACCTGGTAGCTTGCATGATCTTGTTCCTAACCGGAATAACCTGGGATCCACTTGGTGGTGACGCAAATAATTCCCTCCCAATATGTCATGTCTGTTCAACAGTTAAGAAGCTTAATATAAACAGATCTGGTGTCGTTACTCCCCTCGCCCAACCAGCCAACACTATAGATGTTTTGTTAACTAACTAACCAACCAACTAACTGACTCTTTTGCTCAATGTAACCAAATGAGGACTTTTAATGAGCATATGGCATCGGTTTCAATGTGGCTTTCCAGAGGTTCAGAGAGACTGCAAATAGGAATTTTGTGCATGAAAGTATAGTGACTTGTTTTAAGCATTCGAACAATGTGGGGGCAAGTGAGCAACGGGAAAACTAGAGGGTATTTGAGGGAGAGTTTGTCACACAGGCCTGTGCCCTTTTTCACCCAGGGTTTCAGCAAAAACCAAGATTGAGAAATAATTTTGTTTTGGATCTTTTTAATGTCCCTTTTACAATACTACCAGCATTTGAGATAACAAATACAACCTCCCTGCTCTTTGTGAATTCCCATCCCCCTCCCCCCATTTCTCCCCCACAACCTGCCAACACTTCGCGATGATGGGGGCTTATCAGGAGAATGACCTTGAGGAGGGAGATGCCAGCACAGAGTGTTTGGATGCGGGTCCTTTCAGACTCCGAGCTGTTTTGCCCAGTGAGGTGTGTAGATACATTGTGAGGACATCCAACACATGAGAAAGATTAGCCTTTCAGATTAGTACAATGTGGGTTCTCCTTTCATAAACGCAGACCGAAACACAAGCCCTCTTCCATTGGATGACTGAGAACAACACATCACAATGGCTGTTTTTGCAATACTCCACGTACGTATATTTTCCTTAAATATGGTTCGTTAAAGAGTTTCCAGAGCCTTTCTAAAAAAAGTTTCAAGGGTCTTTTGAGATGATCGAGCAGTGCCCCCTACTGGTAGAATCGCAAAGCTCTTCAGATGGGGCTTGTTTGGCTTCAGGTCCAATCCCTTGACCCACATTGCATCGGTCCCATCCATTCTAATGCTGGTCCAAGCTGCAGGAGGTCAGAGCAGAAAGAGACTGAATAAGCTCGAAAATATCAATTGGAATTGGTTTGATTTGGATTTAGAACGAATAATTAATAATAATAAAAATAACCCTCGCATTTGATATCGTGCCTTATCCCATCGTTGAGACGTCTCAAAGCTCTTTTACGCTGGTAACTTGGATTGACTGTGTACTTTGTGGCTGAAATGTAAATTAACTTAAACGTGAAATTGTATGCATTGAGGTTGACCTTGACCTGTCCTGGTCTCCCATTCTATTTGAATCCGCTTTGCGTTTATGAGGCTCATTGGATGCGTGACACCCAACAGGTAAAATTTGGGGTTGATATTTATGATTTTCTATTATCTATTTGACCAATATGTTGTTTGTTTCCTGAAGGATTAGTTTTAGAAATATCCCTGTGATTCTGGGCTTCTTCTTCAGAGTGGGACTCTAATTACACTCTAATACGTGACAATGCAGGAACATAGGAACTTCTGGGCAAATAAAACCAGGGGCAACTCATCTGCCTTCCACCAATCCTAGCAGTCGCAAGCTACAATAATAGACATGTTGATGCAGGCAGTTTGAACTTCAACAACTTGTGTATCACCTTTCACACAAGGGAGAATCTTCCAAAAGCCCTTCGCAAAGGTCAGAATTGGAGCCCGAGCCAGGAGGGAGATGTGAGGGCTGGTGTTGGTGGGAGAAGGTCCAGTCAAAGAAAGGGGTCTTTAGAGAGGAGAGTGGAAGGGAATGAGGTTTGGCGGTTTGGGAAGAGAATTCCAAAGTGATTTAGGGTGGGGGGGGGGGGGGGGGGGCAAATTGACTGACTAGGACAGAACAAGAGTTAGCGGAGGGACTGGTGGGATAATCAGATACCAATATGATGAAGTGTGTGCACAAATCAAACACAAAGTCAGTGTATACCTTCCTGACGTGATGAGTGCTGAATCTTTATGATACAGTTGTGCAACTTGGGCGATTGTGCTGGTTGGTGTCTTGTGTTGGGATCTGCTGCCACCTAAAGGCACCCTCAGGCCATTTTTTGGAGGTGATTTCTCAGCACGTGTTTCCCGATTATCCAGTTGGATAACGAAAATGGTAATTTTTACTGGTAATAAAAATGCTTTGGCAGCATTCGCTGATCCAGAGCGGAGTGAGTAGCCGGTGTCATATTGCAGCTCTTACATCATACGGATCGCAGCGCACACCCTTGCCCTTTCAGCTCCTCGGGATGTCCTCCTGATGTGGAAAGGCGCAAGGCCAATGTAACTTGTTGTTGCTTGCAAGACTCGCAGTTGATATAGCGCCTCATCATGTCTTCAAGACATCTAACAAAGTGCTTCGCAGAATACACTGTCAAGTGAATTGACTGTATATTTTGTGGACTATATATTGTCCACACTATTTTTATGGTATAGAAATGCATCCACACTTGAACGAAATTGCATGTGTTGGTATATTTTTATATATTTTGTACAATCTTGCCTCTTTGAACGTGTCTATGGCGACCGCATCCCTTTTTGCCCTCCTCCCACTCCACGTCTAACCCTGTCATTGTAAAGCACTCTGAAATCTTGTTCTCTTTGAAGGGCGCCCTAAATACAAGTTGTTCATCTAATTCCTTGGGGAATATTTTAAACCCCACACACCTGTAGGTATCCAGTGCGTTCATATTCGCGATCCAGCGTAACAAACTCCATTGAAAATTATATTTTTAGAGGCATGGAGAGGAAATTGTTGGAAGTTTTTCAAATTTGAGGGTTCAAATTTGATTTTAAAGCTTCCTCCATTTAATAATAATCCTTCCATTTGATCTTCCCCCTTTTCCCCTTCTCTCCCTCGTCCCTCTTGTCCCACTTTCTCCCTGATTTTTCACCCCACCCATCTTTCCCTCCCTTTCTCCTTTGCCCCCCCCCCCCCCCCCCCCTTTCTCCCCCCTCTTCCTCCTGACCTTGTTCTACACCACCTGTCCCTCCCTCTCCCCCCTTGCCCTCTTTCTCCCTTTCTCCCCTGGCCCCATTTCTGCGACTGTGTGTGGGACACTGCTGTGTGCAATTTGGCTGCTGTGTTTCACCCACAAATATACAGTCAATTTTCCTACTCTTCTTCGTCCTGCCCCGACCCTTCTCCCCCAGCTCTTGTCCCTGCCTAACTGTACAGCGCCTTGGGACGTCCTCTCGATGTGAAAAGCGCTATATAAATATAGGTTTGGGTTGATTGATTGATCTAGCGCCTTATCATGTTCGTTGAGACATCTCAAAGAGCTTCACAGAACAATACCGTAAAGTGCATTGACTGTATATTTTGTGGGCGAAACCCGAACCCACACATCCGTATGTTACCCATAGAATCTGGTAACGACGAGGTTATGGCTCTGCGGCAGATGTGATTTGGCTAAATGAGGTCGTGACCATTTTAAACTGTATAAATTGGATGAATTAATTCACCACCTCAGCAGATTGTGCAGGGTTGTGTCGCCCTCTCCTGGCAACATGGGGCACTGCAGTTTCAAACTGCTCATCTCTCTTTGGACGCCGTGCGGTGAGCACGTTTTGCTGTTGAACTGCACGCCTTCTACAGGCAAACTGCGCAGACTGCAGTTCATACAGTCCATCTTGCTATCACATCGCCTTGCACTCGGACAAGTCCTGTGTATTTATTGATCACTGGACTGGGTGACCTGAAGGTTCAAATATAGGCGGTCGGTGCTGCGTGCTGTCGTTGCCCGAGATGCAGTCGTTCGGATGAGACGTTAATTAAAACCCCATCTGCCTGTTCAGGCGGATGTTAAAAATCCCGTGGCATTATTCAAAAAGAGAGGGGAGTTTCTCCCTGTGCCCTGGCCAACAATCCTCCCCCCCCCACCCAAATAAAATTGGTCACTCACTTCATAGCCGCTTGTGGGCTTCTGCTGTGTGTATATTGGTTGGCTCTGTTTGCCAACAAAGTACAGTCACAATAAATTCTGTGAAGCGCTTTTTGAGATATCCTCCCAGCGTGAAAGGCAGTTGTGTCAAACGTAAGGGAGATTGGTCATTGTGGACTATTATAATCCATGCATTTTGATGTAGAGCTTTTCACATCTTATCGACATCTCAAAGCGCTTCACGGAATATACTGTAAAGCAAATTGACTGTGTATTTGTGGGCGAAACGCGGCAGCCAGTTGCGCACAGCGGCGTCCCACAGATGGTCATGGATTGAAATGACCAATTTTATTATTGTGTTTTTTTTAATGGATTATTATTTATAGGCGTGTGGTATAGGCGTTGATATAGCTAGCGTCTTATCATGTCTTTGAGGCGTCCCATTTTATTTTCTGACTAAAGCAAGGAGATTTCAGTGAAGCGCTTTGAGATGTTTTGACGATGCGATAAGGTGGTTAGATGCACTAACGATATCATATTGTGAAGAATGTTGTAACAGTGCTTAGAAGATTGCACTGCAAATTTGACTGCTTGCAGTTGGTATTGAACACACTAGATGGCAGTGTTTTCACATACATCAAGCAAACATCCCAGGGATTCCTGCTGTATCCAATTAAATGACCTTCCCCACAGACTGCAATACAGACCTTCACATGGATTTTGTTGCAGCATTGGACTAAGTCCTGCTGATACCTAATAAGTCCAAAAAAATCTTCAGCGTAGAATTTCATTGCCCTCCTGCCTTAATCATTTTATTTCAGTAAACCAAATGGACTTGCTTTGGCGTTGGAATAAAGGCTTGCCTTTTGAGAATCGACATTAAAATATTACTTTTCTTTTCACTGGGATTACGTGCAGTTTGGAAACGAAAAACGACTTCGCTCACTAATGATTGACTACTTCATGGCTGCCATTTCCAATGTTTTCTCCTTTTTTTGTAGTGTATGCCGTTTCGCCCACAAACATACACAGTCAATTCACTTTAACGGTATGTTCTGTGAAGCGCTTTGAGACATCGATAAGCGCTATACCAAATGCAGGGACTCTCATTATTATTCTTTTTAGAACAACAACAACTTATAGGGACAGCCTTCACAAGGGGTAGCGTATAGACTGCTGCGGTGATGGAATTACACAGGGGATCCATGGACACAAGACACTTGTACAAAGTAGACCAGCTCAGTCGTGGTGCGGGCTTGTCCTGAGCTGGGAAAAACTTGAGTGTGTGACGAGGAGCATCAGGATTATAAGAGTACGTCTGGTTATAGCAGTTCAAGGCCTGTGTAGTCGGGCATTATTCTGCATTCCTTCCCCTTGTTGCAACTTGCACCTCTTTGTGCGGTTGTGTGTGTGTGTGCATGTGGGGGGGGGGGGGGTTGGGGGGGGGTGGAGAGAGGAAGGAGGAGTGATGGATTTAATCTAATACCACCGATTGATATATTTTAAAACACTCTTGTTTCCGAAAGCGTTCTGCTGTGTTGATGTTGGGTTTCGGAGGAGGAGAACGGAATGAAAATCGCTTGCCATCGTCTCCCCCCCCCCCCCCCCCACCCGGGTCGTGAATATCTCTTCCCCCACGTACCAGGACATTCACTGCTATGCTGCTGAAATCACGGAAAATGGGAGCACGGAGCCCACTAATCTGATTGTTAAATCCGCCCATTTCTACTCCCCCCCCCCCCCCCCCAACCACTCCCCCCCCCCACTCCCCCACCCACACACTCTCCCTCACCATTGTCATCTCCCCCCCCACCTCAACCCCTCCACCAAAACCATTGAGCCTGTGCATTTACAGTGACCTTGTGCTCACCCCAGCAGCTGCCCTCAGCCAATGGGTGAGCCTAGCGCTTATCTTGCTCACTGATTCTCGACTTTGAAGAGAAAGGGTTGTTTGTCTGCATAATGAGCTTATTACGGCAGACGCTTTTTCATATAAACTTAAGGGGATATTGGATTAAGCCAGCAAAGCCGGCCTTAATATCTTGTAATAGTTACCGCGCCGCCCTTTGCATTTCTGCCCCTGAACTACACATACACACACACACACACACACACATACGCACACGCATACACATAGCGTTTGAAATGGCTACAGATGGCATTCTCCTTCCTGCAGGTTGACATTTACCTAAATACCCCACTGATCTGGGAGACTGGGAGCACAGTAATATAATAATAATCCTTGCATTTGATCGATTTATCGATGTCTCAAAGCGTTTCGCAGGATTTACTGTAAAGTGAATTCACTATGTGTTTGTGGGCGAAAGTCTGCCCGTCCTCCTCTTAAAGGTGTTTGACAATTGCTTCTTCCTTAATCCACCCCACACCTCACCCCCGCTGAGGCGTTTGCTGGTGACGTGGGCGGCTGATGTTTCTGTTTGCCACTCGCAGAACCCAGCGAGTGGCAAACGCTCATTCACTCATCGTCAACCCTCCTTTGCATTCGCCCGAGAGCCTTTCCCGGCAACAGGGCGTGCCTTGAGCGCTCCGTGGCATTTTGCCGTCGCTTTGTTGGGCGAGCCGGTCGGCGGAATCCCGCAGTCAGCCGTGTGTGTTTCGTGAAATGAATCGAGGCCTTTGTGTTCTGCTACTGTAATCCTCGTGCTCGATGCCGTGTCGCTGAAACCTCTCCAAGGCGGACTTTATTCAGAGAACTGCGGAGGCATTCTGCGCACCCTCTCTCTCTCTCTCTCTCTCTATCACACACACACACACAATGCTCTCACAGGTACCCATGCCAAGCCCTGTCTCAAATTCCTGAATCTTTTCTGCCGCAAGCACCTGCCCACATTTGTTTTTCACTTAACTTACTTTTTTTCCTTCTCTCTCCCACCGACCGCCCCCCCCCCCCCCCCCCATCCCCCAGCCCCCCACCCCCCACCTTCCCCATTTGGCTCGGATGTGGTAGGCTAATCCACCCCCAAGTAAATCTGCACCATTCTTACTGGGTGGATTTTAAATTCCAAACCTCTTGTCAAGTTCCGAGCAAGTCTGAATGTGCAAACCGCAATGCACTCGGGAGTTCATAGTCCTTGAGATAAACGGGTTCCAGCCCAGTTTCCCACATCTGCCAGTACCCCTCTTGCCCGACCTGATCTCTATTTGCAAGAGAGCAGCTTTTGCTCACAGACTGCCCGGGTTCCGTGCCTGAACGAGATCTGCTGAAATCTTTTTTTTCACGGCCGTCCATCCCTCTGGTTCAGACCATTTTCCCAGTGTTCACCTTGTTTTGCTCCCATGCTGGAATTTCCCTGTTTAAATGCTTTGGGCTAATTAAATATTGTTCGGGCTTGATTGCTTAAAGCCACCTTTGTTTGCACAGTGCAGATAAGGTCTCGTGTGTTTTTTTTCCTTAGCGTGAAGGACACTTAAGGGCTGAAGGGGGCGTTGCCAACAAGTCTGATACTGTTTTTATTGGGGGGGGAGGAAGGAGTAAAATAATTTACTGTGCTTTTTTTTCCCCCTTAACCGCGCTTTCCCCCGCCCCGGAATTTTTTTTGACTTTTTATTGAACATCTTGAGTTATGTCTCTCCACCCGCATCACTCCCACTTCACAGATCAAAGTCTTCTCTTCCTTTTAGTGGATGATTACAGTGTTTCCCTGATTGACCAGAGGGGCTCAGTATACTGTACTGTACTGTACATTTCTTGTTAATGTGACTATTTAGTTCTCTGTGTGTGGTGTTGGGGGCCGTGTTTTAAACCCTGCAGGTGACTGATGCACCTCTTCCTCCACCCACCCATTGAAAAAAGTTATCTCTTTTTCCCATTTCCACCTCGATGGCCCCTAAATCTTTTCGAAATCACATGAGAAAACTAAAATCTGTTATTGTTGTGATCTCTCGGAGAGTTTGATTTACTGTTGCCTCTTGTAAACTGCTTTTCACAATCTTTTTTTTATCCCCCCCCCCCCCAACACACTTCTGTGTGTACGGATGTTGGTTGAAGACTGGATCAAACTTGGTTGCGAGTATTGTTCCTTTCTGCATCCCACCTCCCCAGATCCACCAACATTCAGTGTCTAGACTCCCTCTCACAGTCATTTGGGTGAAGTAACAGGACAGTGTTTGGAACTAGAGAGAGCCTTTAGAATAGCTTGAGAAAATAGGGGCAAGAGATAACAAGAGATCCGAACCATATAATTAGTGGTTCAAAGTTCTGTTCATTTGGTGTGTAACATTTTGTCAGTTATATTTTTCTCTTGTGTTTGAGAGATTGCTAGGAGTGATTCACTTAGATTTCTAGGGAATGAAACATATCTTAACCCATTCTTAACGTTAAACATTTTGTGGTTCATTTTTCTGTATGTCTCTAAGCTTTCTATACTGCCTCCTTCTATATTTCCCGACTGCGAGACTGGTCGGTCACTTTACTCCTGTTTGCGGGACACGGTTGCCATGATTTGCCCACAAAACGTACAAAAATTAATTTCACTTTGCAGTATATTCTGCCTAGGAGACGTGGTAAGGTGCTGTATCAAATGCAAGGATTATTATTATCATTATTGCTGTCTGCAAATTGCCTGACCTCCCGCTGCCTCCAAAATACTCAGTTACCGCACTTTACCGCAAATCCTATGTAGCACTTTGAGACATTCCTCCTGATGTATGCAGCGAACGCAAAGGTAAACCAACAGGTATATATTGCCTGTTCAGGTGGACAGTGGAGATCGCAGCAAGTTTTTCCCACTACCCTCCCGTTAAATTGACCATGCGTTTCATTGTTCTCTGTGGGGACAGCGCCTTGTGCAAATAAACTCTTGACTTGCGGAGGTCGAATTAAAACGTTAAATTCTAGACTGCAGAAGCTCGTTGGAATTCGGTGCTTAGATCAGATGTGTGTTTGGACATGCGTACAACTATTAATTCCCTCAGGGCTATAAATACTTTTTGTATTTTTGTACAGTACCTGCAACCTCAGCTTTTAAGATCTGCTCGTCGCACGTCGCATGAACCACATGCAATGGATTCTTTCTGTTAAGCTGCAGAACCGAATACTCCCCGAGATCTAATGCGATTGTATTGTACAGTTCAGCTGGGCATTAAAGGTGATCTTTTCTCTCTCTCCCCACCCCCACCAGCCCACCACCAACACTAGATTGGGCTGTCAGCAAAGTCCTGCCCAAACAGAGCTAGTTAATTGCAGGCATCCTCACGTTTGTTATTTGATACCTATGAGAATGGGGCTGGGTAGAAAATATGAATGCTGTGGAATTCTTTTTTTTTCCGAGCGAAGTATTTGAAATATGTATTGTCTTGTTTTTATGTAGAGGCTATTATTCTTAACAGGGCAATGTTACCCGAATGCAGTGGCGAGGTGAGGCGAGGGGGAGGTAGCCTCGGAGCAGACTTGTGTTCACAACGGAGCGCAACCCTTTGTGTTTCAGTAATAGTCGCATTTTGGGCGGCAGGCAACTTGTTCTGCCTGTGTGCTGTGTGTTGGGGGAATTTTGTGATTCGCAAGGGAAAATAATCCCTAAAGACTTTGAAGGGTTTGACTCTCCATTTCTCTTTACACCCCTTACTCACACCTGCATTAACATTTGGGGTGTTGAGCGCATGCACGCACGTACACACACACCCACCATTTCAAGTGTGATACTCAATGTGTCGTGTAACTATCTGCGTTGCTGTTAGATTACAGTTCTAGGCAAACACATGTATTTTTTTGAGTTGGGTGGGAGGAATGAATAAAAATCCTGCACAGGGGTGAACAAAATATAGTTCAGAAACGCAGGTAAATTTGGGAAACAACAACAAAAACAACATTACATTTGTACAGCGCCTTTCATGTCGGGAGGACGTCCCAAGGCGCTGGAGTGCAGTGTTAATACCAGTCATGCTTAGTGTGGAGTTGATGTTTTGGTTTGTAGTCTTTGTATTGAGCATCTCTCTCTTGTATCTTCACCTCTCCCGCTAATGGAGCGTTGAGACGATCGGGCATCGAAAGAACGGACATCCTCAGCTCGCGCTGATGTTGCGCCTTAAGGGAGCTGGTAAATGGGGCAGCGACTGCTCCCAACACATTTTTCCACAGGTGAAGTGTGTGCACTCCAGCAGTATCCCATCAGCACCACTAAGTGTCACTAGTTCACTTGGAGTGGAAGCCTTTCAGGGCGAGAGTTTGTTTACCAAGTGGATGATATGGCAGTGGATGAGGTTGGGGAGGGAGGGGTGGGGGAGTGGGTAGGAGGTCTGATTCAATGTTGCCGAGTGAATGTTGCTGAAACCCAAGTTCACTGTTTTTGATAATGATTTTTCTTTTGAAAAAGCCCTTCTCCGAAAAGAATCTCGGCCTTCCTTGGATTCAGTCTGGGCTAAAACCTGCTAGATACAGGCTTGGGGGTGGAGTGGGGAGAAACCCTGGGTTTGTGTGCAGTGGGAGGGTCAGACCAAACGGTTCCGAGATCCTGAGAGAGAATTTGATGAAGGTCCATTCGGCCCAATGGACCCTGTTGTTCCTTTGTTCCCATCTTGCGTCCTTCTCTCCTGTTGAGCTGCTTCTTAAATGAGTCTTGTGTCCTGGTCTCGAACTACCCACCCTCCCATCCTTGGTTCATGTGGTTCATTTTAGGTAAATAAACCTCTGGTAGATGCCTTGAGATAGCCTTTCACAGTGAACAGAGCAATGGGAGAACTTGCTCTGCCATGTTTTCTCGTGACAGGCAGTAGCTGTTACCATTCAGCTAAACGGTGGGTTCAATCGAATTAAGTGGGTTCCATTCTTCTCTGGCATTAAACTAACAGTATCCGCCTGTGTAAAAAAAAAGCAACTTTCCAGTATCCCTGTTAGTTGCTTTGGGTTATTCCCGATGTAAGGATGGCAAACAAATTATGTAAAGGGTTAAAGACACGGTTTGTAGCTTTCCCACCCACCCACCTCCCAAAAAATGTCCTCTCTCTCTCTCTTTCTCTTTGCGAGCCCCACCCCAAAGTGAACGGACGAGACCTCTGGTGGATTAATGCACAGTTTGAACACTCCCTGTGGGAAGGAAGTATAATGAAGTTCTTATCTTCAGCGCCTGATCAAAGGGCCATAAATCCTGCTGTTATGCAAGCTCGTTGCAATTGAATTGCTCGCAATTGGAGAGTTACTGTATAATTTGGGACGAATCACTGGTTGGGTTTGGAATGCAATGTTTCGCTACCCCCACCCGCCCCCCCACCCTCCCCCCAGAATATACAGTCAATCCAACTTTGCAATATATTCCATGAAGCTGTTCGAGGAACCTTGAAGACGTGATAAGGTGTTACATCAATGCAAGGGTTATTACTATTAATTAATTAATAATGTGGACGAGCGTAGGTGCACTTTTCCTCTCTTGAGTTCTTGAAACAAAATGTTTGTGGAGTCCTGTAGATCAGTGGTTAGAGCACTCGTCTTACGAGCATGTTCGAATCCAGGCAGATTGGGGCGAAACCTCGGGCAAGTTTCCTTACTCCACTCACACACACTCCTAATAATAATCCGTCCCCCAAAAAACACAATAATAAAAATTGTTCATTTTTCAATCCACGACTGTTTGTGAGGGGGACGCTGCTGTGCGCAATTGGCTGGCGCGTTTCACCCACAAATTTCGGTTTACAGTATATTCTGCGAAGTGCTTTGAGACATCTAGAAGACGCGAGAAGCACTGTATCAAAACACAAGGATTATTATTATTATATCATTATTATTCTAGGATTATTTTGGTGGGTGTTTCACCCGGTTGCCTGTGAATACCACCAGCCCCGGGAGCCCATCGCTGTGCCCACAACAGAGCGATGTTTTGCAAACCAGTGTCAACGATTCCTTCTAACGATCCCGCCGGGAGCTATTCCAATGAGGCTGAGTTGAGAGCCACTTACTGGGGAATCTTCACGACCGATCTCGTGGGAGCGGGTTTTTCGAACGCGATTTCCAAATCCTTTTCCGATTTAATTTTTTTTTTGCACCCCAATACTCTGTCCAGATACACAGCTGGGGAAAGCTGCGTCTTATTTGCAACTTTAAGCCCTCTGAGAGTATAAGAGGGCCTTTTGAGAGGGAGAGGAGAGAGGAGTGGGGGGGGCGGGGGAAAGAATAAGGTAAAAATGAATTGCAGGCTTTAACAAGAGGGTTTTTTTTTGCAGTCGGGCAAAAGGTCAGTGGTTTCAGAGCCTACATTGCATCTTGTGAGCGTGCAAACCAGACCGGGCAACAAACAGTTTACGGATGCTTTACACATACATAACCTAGATATTTCTCTCTCGCTCCTGACGCGAGCTTCTCATCTTTGTCATCCGAGGAGTGGGGCGGGGTGGGGAGGGGAGGGGTGGGTGGGGGAAAGATAGATACGATAAACTCTGGGTCGGAAGCTCGGTCTCTGATCTTTTAGGGATTAGAGAGCTCGGTCTGTTTTTTTCTGTCTCTCTCTCGCTTGCGTATTACTCGAGTCGGAATGTCATTCTGCAGGTATGCGCAGGGAATAATCTGTGCGCTTTGATGACAGCTGTCAGCAGATTGATGCTCTGGTTTGGCGAGGCTGCAAACACAGGGCTGGAGATACAGGAGGGATGTTGCACGGTGTTTCATATGAGCCGCTGCCCGCTGTACCCATGGCGACCCGAGTTTACCAGCGCTCAACGGCATTGACTTTCGAGTTCACTTTCATCGGCTCTTGGCTGGCACTGTTTCTTTTTATTGCCAGGCTCAAAGGTCACCTCTCCACACCCACCCACCTCCCTACCCCCACTCCCTACCCCCACCCACTACACCCCACCCCCCCCAGAACGTTGACCAGACATAACAGTGAGATAAAAAGGAAATTAAATTCTATAAGTGATTATTCAGTACAGCGAGAGAGTGCATTTGACTTTCGAAGCATTGCCAAGTGCCATTAAGAGATTGGATTCCATTGTAAAAACTTCTGAGGAAATAACTGATAAATCACTTAATGACCCAAGAATGCCAAAGCACTTCATTAATAAATGACTGTAGTACCTGGGAGCGAGCCAGCACCGAATGCAAGTGTATTTTCAACATTCCAGGCTATAACTCAGTAATTTAGGAAAATGCAGTGTAATAAGCCTTCAAACTGCCTTGTATTTATGGGCCCGGGTTACATTTTGAAGATTTATTCTAGGTCCAGTGACAGACTCGCTGAACAGCCTAAATATACTGCATTAGTGCTCCCAAATCTACCCTTGTAATGAGAGTGCTGAGGGATTTGCAACCACAAATTCAAGGTCTTCTGTTTAACTCTTTTTAACTCTCTTTTTTATTACGCGGGGGAGTGGGCTGAGGAGGACTTTGCCTTGGAGAGAACGTTCCTGGGAGATTTGGAGCCCTGTTGGTTTGCATTCAGCTCTTGCTCTGTGACTTGCTGTGAAGCTCTTCGTTTAAACGCTACGGAGCGAGAATGGTCCAATGCATCTGTCATCCGAAAGTAGAAAGTAGAAATAAGAATCCTCGCCATTGATATAGCGCCTTATCGCATCGTTGAGATGTCTCAAAGAGCTTCACAGAATATATTATAAAGTAGATTGACTGTGCATGTTACACAGCAGCCAATTGTGCACAGGGATGTCCCATAAACAGTCGTGGATTGAGTGACCAAATTTTTTTGGGGGAGATTTCACAGTCATTGAGGTGCATTAATTGGCCCGTATACACATAGCAATCATCCCCCCAAAGCAGCCATGACGTGAAGGACTAATTTTTATCTGAGGCGGAGGAAGAGAGACATCCCCACCCACCCCTCATTTCGAACACTGGCTCCAGGAATCCTTAACATCCCAGGTTAGCCATCTCTTCCAAACGAGAGATCCCTCAACTCGAGAACTTTCTCAAATGCAATTCAGATAATACCCCGGGCGATATTTTATAAAGTGCGTCAATTTGCTCCCATAAATGCACTTGGAACAGTGGGTTTCTATCAGGGTCGGTTGCCGTTGTAGTGTTTGTGAGAGTGTGTGTGTGTGGGGAGGGTGCAGTTCACCATTTAACCCAAAAAGTTCTTTTAAAACTAATGCAGTTTGAAAAGCAAGTTTATTTTTCTAAAAGCATCAAGTAGATTTGTTCTGAAATGCTTAATCACTTGGGTTTCAGTAGCTCGAGTATTACATTGTAGGGCCTTTATACTCGGCAGCTGTGGGAATATAGTGTGACTTCCAGCGCTCCATTCCTATGCAGAACAGGTAGCCGGAGAGAGTCAGACGTCTTGTACTTGCAGCTGTGGTACGCAGACAGGCTGGCCTCCCTGACGCCTGTGAGGTAAAAGGGATTATTTTGTTAAAACCTTTGCAAACCAGGATTTGGCTGCTCCTGAAATTCCCCGCGTTTGCACAGCCTGCGCCACCGCCACTGTTTTGCGAGTGTGTTTACTTCGGCGAGACGCCGACATTTCTGCGTGCGCCGTACCTGCTTTTCTGGCCGGGAGCCCGGAGAGAGGAAGGGAGGGAGGGAAGGAGGGTGAGGGAGAGTGAGAGCGAGAGAGATTGAGAGAGCAAGAGAGACGTGTGGGTGTTCAATGTGGGTGCGCAAACAAGCCACTAAATGTTTCGATGGGGGGACGAGTGGGCATGAGCCTTGAACACCGCAGCTATTTGCGAAAAGTGAAAATTTCTGCCCTTTTTTTTTAAACAAACAAAAAATAGAGAAAAGTATTGGGGAGGCTGGAAAGTGTTCAGTTCACCCTGTTGTTGAGACATCAGAAATGAGTTGTCGTGCTCGCCTACATTGGCTACACTTCAGGGGTACATCCTGCCACACACTGTGAGACGTCCTCCTGACGTGAAGGTCGGTTCTATCGAATTGTAAGGTTTATTCTAATCTCACTTTTCCAACTACTTCAACCGATTGCTTCAAGGCTGCAGAAACCAAATCCCATTTTATAAACCGTTCGGTCACAAAGTTGCTGATTAAAGGACTCTGACCATAATAATAATCCTTGCATTTGATATAGCGCCTGATCAATTCAAAGCACTTGGCGGAACGTTTTGTAAAGTGAATTGACTGTATATTTTCTGGGCGAAACACACCAGACATAGACAACTTAAGCGTCCCCTCCCAGCTCAATATTTCAGGATATCTGCCAGAGCGCTTTTCACTCTGGCAGATTGATAATCATCATTATGCTTTACCGCAAAGCGTCATTTGTGGAAACAATATAATGTCTTGTTTAGAAGAACCCCACTTTTCACCAAGCTCACGTCTTTCCGCAGCCCGGCCCAGGCTCGGCAGCCAGGCCTTTAGTCCCTGATATTAAGCCAGGAGGTTTGCAAAAGCAACATGAATTGATGCTTTTATTCCTCACTTTTTTTTAAAAAAAGTTCTGTGCCACATTAAATTGGATTTCACATCGACCAATTTCACATTGTGCACGCATGCGTCTGCCAGCGCGCCAGACGAACAAGAGACAATCTTGCACTCAAATCTTGTTGTGTTAGAATAAGTTTGACAGATTCCACTCACCTCCCCCACCCCCCAAAACAAAAAAACCCCAACTGATTATTGCAGAAAATCTATTGAAAATTGGCTTCACTAAAGCATATTTGAAGACACTGACGAAAAAGGGTAAAAATTGTTGTGATTGGCGATTTGGATGAGGAATGAATTGAATACACAAGTTCCATTTCAAACATGCCTAGAAATTTTGACAATAGTTTCTTCCCCCCCGCCTACCCCCTCTACTGTGCCTGATCACGTCTTTGAGATGGCTCAAAGCACTTCGCCGCATCTAACGTAAAAGTGAATTGACCGTGCATTTGGTGGGAGAAAGGTAGCCAGTGATTGGTGAACAGCCAGCCGATCTGGTCCTTGCTTTTGACATAGTTCTTTAAAAAGTCACCAAGACATTTCAAAGCACTTTAGAGGATGTTTCTTGCCCCCCCACCCCCCCACTACCTGCTGTGGAAAGTATTTCTCCCCCTTCTCCTCCCCCCCCCCCCCCCCCACAATGCGCAATTGAAGCCATTCCAAGCCAACGATCCCTTCATATCGAGCGACTCGACTGACCAGTTTACCACTGCTCACGTTGAGCAGAAACTGAGCCCGTCCCTGGAATCGGGAAGCCTTGGGAGTGGTCCTACTCATGCCGATGGGGTATTGAGTCCATGCCAGACAACGTGGGACGTTGTTGTATTTTACAGCAGACAGAATGTTTTCTGCGTAATTTTAGCTTCTCGTTTTGCAGATGCTGGCCTCAGGCGGTGATGTGGATGTTGTTGGGAACAATGGTTCCGAAATTTGCATTAAACCCGCAGCAAAACAAGAGCGAACGAGAAAGAGAGAGAGAGAGAGAGAGACCTATTTTGTGTCTTCCATAAACAGCTCACACCTTCCCTGCTACCCTGATATCTCCGATGCTTTCCTTCTGCTTTGAAGGTTTGAGCGTCTTAACGCTGACTTTGTAATTAACTGCCTCGGCATTGCTGGTGAAAGTTTCATCTCTGTGCAAATATTGTACACCTATATTTTCTTTTCATCTCCCAGTCGTTTACACTTGCACTGGAGACAAGAGCCAGGTTTTTAAAAAAAACTGTTGTTTTTACCCCTTTTGAGGATACACTTTATAACAACTATATATATTTTTAATCCCATTTTATTGTAGTGTCATGTAGATGGTCGCCTACAAACTACAGAGTCACTAAACTTTACAGTCACTACATTCCAGTGAAATGCTACCTGGTGCCTTTCTCCAAACCAACGGTGCAAAATCAAACGCGAGGATCGTGATTTAACGTACACACCCAAACCTCTGGGACAAAGGTGGGGAATTGACGTTTTAACACCCAGATGCACGCTGTCTCTTCCCACTTTTGTGAAGGAAGGACCCTGCTGATTACTGTTAACCTGGCCAGGACAGCGAATCCCTCTTTATTCATTAAGTGCTCGTATCACAGCCAATGTAAATCTCCTTCTTGGAAATCCCTTCAACCCTCCTAAATGGTCCCATTATTGCAAACGTCAAACCGCATTTCTTCCAAATCCTGCAAATGCAGCGTGTGCAGTGCATACTTTATACGCACTCCGATTCAGTTTACATCCCAGGTAAGTGTATAGGCCAACAGTGGACAATGAGCTTATACACCTCGGGTTCCCTGTTAGGCTGTTTTGATGAACCTAGTACCACCGAGGCAGCCAGCTCTCACTCAGCTGTAAAAGCAGCAGCTTGAATGTCCATTTCAAGTCACCCTTGTGCTTGTCAATGTAACTGATGGAGTGTCTGTGCGTTGGAATAACTGCGCCGGCCACAAAAGTGCCCGCGGTGCTTTTAATGTTGGGATCCGATCTGGGATCTGGGATCCGGTGTATGCTGTGTGTAGATACAGGTTTATAAAGAGCTGTTTGTTTGTGGATTTTTTTTCGCGCACAGAGGCAATTGTATGAGAACCTAATCGTGTGGCTAATCGGTGAAGAAAATAACCGGTCACTTATATAATTTGAGGGCCTTTGCGATCTCTCGCTCTGTACAACTGAACTTACATGTGCTCTGCACACAGCACATAATACATCTGCATTTACACATAGCATCCAGTAACCTCTCCCTGCCCTCCCTTCCCACCCTCCTCTCGCCCCCCACCCCCACCCCCACCCCTACCCCCCGCCATCAATGTGTTGTTTTGTTCAAGAACAAAACAACACACTGAAGCCTTTGGGGACAGGGTAACAATAAATCCTACATATGGAAAGTAAAAAACGTTCATGGTTTCTGTCGCTTGCATTATTGTGTTTGACTATTATATAACTTTTATATGGAATCGTTAACTGTGTGTTAACATGGGCTCCTGCATGGATCAGTCAAATATTTACTTCCACGTTTGCTCTTCCCCCACCCCGCCTGCCCGCCCGCCACTCTGCCCCCACTTGCCCTCTTTGGTTCAGAACTGGGAGTAACTCTGTGCATTCCGAACTTGCCCCTCTTGCTGGGCAAACGAGAAGCCCAGCTCAGTCGCAAGCACTCTGACCTCCAGAGTCAAACGGTTGTTGCTTCGAGCCCTACACCAGGACTCTGAACTCACATAGTCTCGACTGACAGTCCAGCACAGTACAGTAATGCTCATCATACTAGTCGAAAAGAGAAGTTTTAAGTCCTCCCGGTGTCCTGACCTGCCAACAATCCCCCAAATAAAAATGGTCATTCACTCAAGAGCTATTTGTGAGATATATCTTTGCACAGATTTTTTACACATTGACCTAGAAAAAAAATACAGGGGTTACCAGTTTTGCAGTACGTCTTGTGAAATGTTTCGAGACATGCTCCCCCGATTAGGAAAGGCACCACATCAAATGCAAGCGTGATTAATTATTGATTGCTAATTCTGAAAGGATTTAACACTCCCAGGGAGTGGAAACTCTGCTGCTTACAAACCGGGAGATAAAATTAATCCTTTCCTGTGTTTGATGTCGTGCCTTTCAGAGAGCCTCGCCGGATTGACTGCGAAAGTGTAGTGACTGCGTTTCGCAGCGGAAGACACTCGTGCAAGCACAAATGTCACGGCTCGCGTTGAGATCCCACGACCTTGTCGTACTCAGTTTTTTTATGCTAGAAAATATGTCAGAAACGGTTCTGCGTTTAAATCAAAATACATCAGAAAAATGTTGCGTTTTACTGTTTCGGAGCAAACATCCCGTATATGAAAGCGAAGCGGTTCCATTATGTTTTAGCCAATGCGACTTAGCATTTGGCAAGGCTCCAAATCCTATAGATTGTGCAATGACTTGTTGCTATTGCAGGCATGTCACACCACTGGGAGATTTGGCTTTTCATGCGAGCCGATTGGTTGCTCATCAATCCACGAGTTGACCATATCATACGTCCCGGTGTAATAAGTTGCCCAACTCACCTGCTGCCGTCTTGGCTGACCTTCAGTGGCTTCGGCGCTGCTCTGATCTGCCAGCTCCTGCTGCACTAAACAGGACTGTAATTAAGTAATGATAGATGTGTGGGAGTACAGAGAGCTGTAACTTAAGATGCGCAAGGTAGGAGATGAGCCTGAGAGTTAAGTCCTTTTAATCAATCAAGCCTCTCCTCAATTCCGACCTTCTGAGCAATCTTCTAAGTTGGTTCCTGCTCTTTCGCTTTTAGAAATTATTTTGTAATGATTCCATCAAGGCTATTTTTAATCACTTTTGTGTCCTCTTTTTCTCGCCACTTCGCCAAATCTTTTTTTGTGTGTGAGAGAGAGAGAGAGAAAGCTGGACTGCAAAGATGGTGACACATTTTTTTTAATGTCTGTGCAATATCTGAGCCTGAGTCAATATTAAATTATTTGAGTTGTTAAAGGAGACCATTAGCTGTGTTGGATTCAACCCTCTCTCCCTTTCTGTTTTCATCCCCCTTTTTTTTAACTCCGCTCAAACCCAATCTACTCGCGGGAGTGGAGGGGGGGAACGTTTCCCTGGCTTAACGAGATTCTTACCCGTTAAGGAATGATACAAGTTAGACCCGCTTTAGAGATCTCGAGTTCAGTACTTATAAACCTGGTCTAATAAACTGTGTGTTAACTTTACACAGAAACCCGAGCCCTGATGCCAGGACTGATACTGGGTTCACAATGTGGTACAGTATGTATTGCTTATCATATCAGAATCAAGCCCAACCTCTGTTTTGGTCTTGGTATTCCAATTCCCGAGCCAGGCAGGTCAACAGTACACCAGGGCACTGCTAGGCTGGCACTGCCTTATTGGCAGGCTTTGGAGGGGCTGAATTCTCACTGGGTGGTGGGGGGGGGGGGGGGGGGGGGCATGGACCCTACCTTCCCTACTCAGCTTCCGATAAAACCCTGCAAGCCAATGCCCTAACAGATAGGGCAAGCAGCAGGAAAGTTTACAAGCCGGTGCTTTCAAAGGCGAGCTACACAGTTTGAGCCGGTTAAACTCAGGCAGCGCCCCCAATCCCACACTATGGGGTCCACCTCCCCCCCACCGTCCACCCCCTAAGCTTCGGCTCTACCCAGCCTGCGCCTAATAATTTCCAGAATGAAGTAAACAGAATACATCTCTCCACATGATGCCTGTTCCATTCCATTCCAATAAACATCCCTGGAATCTCCGTGTGCAGTGGGATGCACAGGAGTCTGTTTGGATTGGATAGTGTGAAAACTTGGCGATGAGTTCCCACATGTGTCAGCCACCCGGCTGAGCAAAACAAGTCAACATCTTTGCAACAAAAACAGAAGTTCCTGGGGAAACTCAGTAGGTCAGGCAGCATCCATGGAGAAAGGAAAGCGAGTCAACGTTTCGGGTCCACGACCCTTCGTCTTTGCTGTTGCACAGAGTGTTCATTAACTTGTAAAGTTCGCAAAAGAGACAATAGTTTGTTCCTCCCAACCACATCCCAACCCAGAGAAAGAGAGAAACATGTGCGTTTCTGACGAAACCCAGATTCCGAAGAGCTCCAATGATGTTTTAATTGTGTTGACATAACCGGATCTGAAGGGCAGATGGATCCTCCTTTGGCAGTGGGAAGTTTGCAGTAAAAGGGCAGTGCTTTGCTGTCACTCGGACCAGGCTCACAGAACATGTATCTTGTGCTCTTTCCTGAAACATTGATTCTCCCCACTCCCATTTCTTTCAATGGCCAAATTATGTAGTTTTCTGCTGTGTCCCCCAACATCCCCCCCACCCACCCTCTACTCCTGTTCCTGTCCTGTAAACACCCCATCGTGGTGATGTTGTACATGGAATAGTGCACTAGGCTGTTTTCCAGCACAAATGCATGTGCATACATGTTTGCATTCCCCAAGGTTGGTGCGAGTGAATCAATGTGATGGGGTTTGCAAGCGCGTTATTGGGAATTAAAAAGGGTTATCAGGCTAGCAATATTTCCTTGCATGTTTTTCCCCCTCCTTTGATGTATTTAACCAGCGATAGCAATCTCTATTTCCCCTCCACAACGATTCTCCATTGTAACCAGGCAGCCGAGGTGTCTACCTAACTGACACGGTGACACGTAATGTGAAAGCCATGTTTAGTGATTAAAGTCAGGGTAGAAACAAGACCTTTGACTTTTGTGGAGCTGGACCTCATGCGGTACAATTCTTCAATGCGAACCTAGCGATCGCCATGACTAGACTAGACTGATTCTTCAGGAGATATATAATTTTATCCTGTTGTAAGGCTCTCGATCAAATGGAGGGATTATGACTATTGTTTTTGTTGAGTAACAGCCCACTTCACGTGACGTGATGTGAAGCGTTTGGAGGCAAAAGATATTGAAGTTTATTCAGTGTACCTACAGTTCAGGTGGAAGTGTTTCAACGAACCTGTCTACAGCAAATATCCAGCGTCGACGTGCTCTACGGGTGATGTTTGAACTGACTGTTGTATTTTTGGCTGCAGATTGTGCCCCATTTCGACGGGCAGTAAGCTCACACTCAACATGCTGTGTTGAGAAGCACAGTTGCATAATAGAGAGAATGAATACCTTCACACCTGTTTGATGTCTTGCTCCAGCGTCAGTGTCAGCCTTGTTCAACTGGGACCATCCTCTCCTCTGGGTCAGCAGGTTGTAAGTTCAAGGCTCCCAATTGGGAACTTGAGTTCACAGGCCTGTCTGACACTCCAGTTCAGTAATGTGGGGGTGGGTGGAGAGTGGGCTTGAGGGAAGAGCTGTATTGTCGGAGCTGCTGTCCGTTCGATGGGTCTTTCAATCGATTTTGTGACTTGAGTTCAACGTGGATACCGGCCACGACACTTTCAGTGGATGTTCACCCCACCTCTGGAGGCGGTGAGACGAGGCTGACCTCCCCTGATTGTCAGGACACTGGCCTACCCAGAGCATCCTCTGGTAGCAGTGAAAGTCTGCAGCTGGCAGAACAAAAAACAAGTTGGAAACAACAGTATGATTAATTCAGTGTTGTCGCCTGGAATTGTGCCCAGCGAAGTAAACAATTTGGATTCCAGACACTGTTAGCCTCGGGAGGGGGACTCAGAACTGGTTCTATCTGAACAGGTTCTTAAATAGTCTAGAAATTAAACGCCAGTTTAGTAGCACTCTCTCCCAAGGCGGGTGTTCTGTGGGTCATAAGGTTATAGCTTCAAAAAAGTATACCTTTCAAAAGGAAGCTAGATAAACACCTAAAGAGGAGACAGTACGGGGCTATGGGGTGGGTGTGGGGGGGTGGGGGGGGGGGGGGGGGTGGGGGTGGAGAGCAGGTCAATGAGACTGAAAGGATTGCACTTAAAAGACAAGCACAGATGTGATGGGCCAGATAGCCTCCTTCTGTGCTGTAAATGTCTATGATTCTGTGGGTTCATGCCGCATGTCACCAAAAGAGAAAGTGAGGGAGGGAGAGAGGAGGAGAAAGGGAATTCAGATGCATCGCCTTGCACTAATCCCCATGCATATCTAACTCTTTTTTAAAAAAAATCCTTTTGTCGCATTTCCTTTTCAAGGTAACTCACTAACTCACTTGTCAATAAATTTGTTTGTTTTATATACACATATAACACCCACGCATTCCGTCTGCACAAGTCATCCATTCACTCACTTTGTGGTGTTAGATGGACATCTGGTATTTGAGGTGACAGAGCTGGTGATGACTATGGCTAGTGGTAATGTGGACTGCCACAGCTGAGTTTCGCCTCTACATCTCAAACCAACTTCGCTGAGACGGCTACCCGAGCTGGTAGGGTGGAGATGGAGGGCAAAGTTGACTGGAAAGGGGAGGCAGAGATACCTGTCGAAAGAGGGAGTCAGAGCTAGCCTGGGATAGAGTTGCAGTGAGCGGGGGTCTCTCTTTGAAGCACTTTGAGGCATCCATCTGTCGAGAAAGGTGTTGTATCAAATTCTCGCGTCTATTTGATCGAATTTCAAATACCTCGAAAGTTGCACGGGGAAATGTGCGTAAACCTGAATGAATAGATGCTTGGAGCCCCAGGTGTACATTTTTGACAAAGTTCAGAAGGGGGTGTGTGGGGGGTGGGTGGGGGGTGTGTGGGGGGTGGGTGGGGGGTGGGTGGGGGGTAAGGGGAGGGAGGAGGGGAAGAGAGAGAGAGAGAGAAGGAGATGTTAATAACACGATGGGAGTCAATCAGGAAGAATGACATCTCTTTTCATCTTGGCCGTGATTTGAATATAATTGTCTTGATGATAAGTCGATCCAATTAATAGAAGGCCTTCTTAAAGAGAAGACACTTTGTCTCTCAGAGGATTTTTTTTTCCTCCTCCCTCCCCTTCAGCTGACACATGCTGCTCAACAATAGCGCCAGTTAAAACAAAATTCCATGGAACATCATTCTCATGTCAAAGGATGACACCCATAGCTATTTTAAAGGCGGATTAAACTGCGTCCAAAAATAACATGTCTTTAGTTGAAGCACACACCTTTAAAATCAGGTGGTGGAGGGAACAGGTAGAGAACACAAAGGCACCTTATATATATCCACAAACCGCATAATTCCATGGTATGACAAATATTGCACATTCTCCTTTTGATGATCTGTTAAGCTTGTTCACTGGGCAAGATTTATTTGTTTCTCTCTCTCGCTATGTCGGTCTGTACATCTTCTTCTCCCTCTGTCTCTCTCGCTCTCTCTGAGCAGTACCTTGGGTAAATACACGAAATTCTCAAGTTAGCGGTATTACAGTGGTATACTTCAATGGTAAGTTGATTAAAGCAGTGGTTCAGCACAATACACACTGCAGTAAATAATAATCCTTGTACTGTATTTTAAATCGCACTTTGCATATCAGAAGGATTTCACAAAGCTCTTCCCAGGACGTAGTGTAAAGCATGGCCCTTTCAATTTATCTAGACATAAAATAAACTGTTGAATTAACTCTGCCTACACAAACCATCGGTAAGAGTATGAATATTTTTTTGCCCACAAAATATACAGTAAATTTACTTTAGAGCATATACTGCATCTGCAAAGCGTTTTGTGATGTCTCAACTCTGTTATTAAGCACTATATCAAATTGCAAGTATTATTATCACAACTGTGCTCTCTGCCTTTAGTACCGTACAGTGTATTTTGTGAAGCGCTTTGAGACGTCGATAAGATGTGAAAAGCGCTGTATCAAATGCAAGGATTATTATTCTTACAATAATACACTACAATACGGTTCATATTTAAACAAGTCAGGTGGATATCCGGAATTGCTTGGCATTGCTTGCTGGGCACCTAAGCTGAGGGTGAGAGAGGAAAAGGTACATCTTGAGATGGGGCATGACAGATTCAAAATGGTGGTGGAGTGGGGGGTAGGGGGAGTTGCGGGAGGCGAAAAGTGGGTTGTAGGGGGAGGGTCGGAAAACTGAGCAACTCTGTGGAAATGGTGGATGTGAGCAGAAATACTGCTTCCTTTATAAATGATATATTTTTCGTTAAATGCGTGAGTATTTTTAAAACATTTCAACCGAACGCTGTATGATTGGAATTTGTCAATCGTTTCATTGACGAGAGCACCTCTGCGGGTTTGCTTCTGCTCTCCGCTTTGACAGTTAATGGGAAGGAAATGAACACTCAATCTTACTCCTTTTGTATTCGGATCCTCTCTAGAGCAAATATTAGTGTGAAAAATTGAAGATTGAGAGGAAATTCCTTTGCACTTGTTGAAAAGTTTTACTGTGCTACCGTTTCCAAGTATTTCACAGTGTCAATGTTTTTCTTTGGGGAAAAAAAAGAGAATGTTGTGTAGGTAGCACTTAAAATTGTGTTTTCTCCAGAAACCTTAATGTTTTTTGTTGAAAAGAGAATCTGTTTCCGGCCTCGACGTTCACATCAGTGTTTGTCGTGTTTGCGAAAGGATGTGCTGTCTTGTACTATTTTCTATTTCAAACAGAAATGTGAGACTGATTTTCCTAATTCTGCTGAGTTGTTGCCACATTTTTTTCCCCCCCAAAAAAACGCCTGTGTTTTTACTGTCGAAGCAGAATGAAGGTATTCTCTTTGCATAGCTGTGTGGCTGCTTGAAAAAATAACATGGAAACGATTCGGAGGGGAAGGGAGCGAGCAGGGGAGTGATGAGGTGGCTTACCTGCCAGCATAGTCCTGATGGGCTGAATGGCTTGTTTCTGTGCAATATTATTGTCCGCTTCCTGCCGGGATGTCTGTGCGATGCAGTGTGGATGAGCATTCCATTATGGCTTGGCTATCTCGGGAGCTCTGATAGATTGGAATGTGAAGTGTAGAGAATCGTGGTGGATTGAACAGGGAGCTGTAATGGATTGAGTGGGAAGTGCGAGTCTTGTATGTACTGTGCACGTACATTTCCCTCTCATGACCCGGCTAAAGTCCGCAATTGGGTGCCGTGAACTATTGGAACATAGATAGAGAGGTAGGCCTGAGTCCCACAGTTTGATGGCACTCACCCTCTGAAATCCATGTCAACCATGTTGAGACTTTGCTTTCATCGTTACACTTGTAGGGCTCACCATTTGCTATGACATCCACTGAGTTTACTTTCTGTGGCATCCACGTTCATATCTTCTGCATTTCTGCGGTAAATCGCTCACTGTAAAGTCCCGAAGGCTTTTCAACCCAAATGTCATATAATTGCTAAGAGAAGTCACGATTTGGATTCAGCTATGCTTGTGGCAGTGTTCCCGTTGGTTAGTGGTTGCAAATTGATCTGAAGTTTAGAGAGAGGGGTGACCCAATGTCCAGGATCAATATGTGATTCATAATTAGTATCTTTAAATGTTGTTTTGGCTTCTCGTTTGGAACGCATTTGGGTCTCTACAGCTCTGGATAGTGCTGTGCGGGAGGTTGTGTTTGAAGCCCGCTCTATGATTTAATGGCGACTGTGATGTACTGGTGAATTGGAGCTGAACCTTAGTAATCCTGTGTAAACAGAAGCTTGAAGTGCTCGTAAATCAGAGTGCTTCAGTGTTCTTCTCCTTTGTTTCTTTTCGACTGTTTAAATTGGACAAACGTCTCTATAAACTTTGTGACTCAGACCAATGCCTTTCCCCCAACTGTGCCCAACTGGAGATTCCAGTCTGATGTCTGAATCAAGGGCTATGGCACTTCAGTATGCGTTTAATGCAGAGAGGATTTTAATGCTCACAAATAAATAGCACAGAAGTGGGTGATGGGTGGGTGTGGGCAGAACGAGGAGAAGACTATTACAAGCCAAATAAATAACTTCATAAATCACAGAGGTGACTATTTACTTTTATGTCCCAGTCGCATGACATTCAAGTGCAGTGAATGTGGTTCTGCCCAACCTCGACTTGATGACTGAAATGAGTCAACCTCCGGGTGCCTTTTATGCACGAAAAGTCAGATTTCTGCTCAAAGTGAACCGTCGCCAACAAACATTTTATTATTATTATTTTTATAAATTGACTGATTTGTTTTAAACAGATTTTTTTCAGCAACAATTGAACATTGGCTCCGACAGACCCACTACTACCTCTTTATGTTGTTCCCTGTAAGCTGAATTTTATTGTACTGAAACAAGAAGGTAATTTTCCTCCCGTCGTCCCTCACGCACGGAGTGGGGGGCCCCCAGATAGACTGAGCTATTCACCCAAATAGCTTTTTGTTGGACTCGGACTTTTGCCCACAAAACACACAATCGCTTCGCTTTGTGGCAGTAGCTTGTGCAGCTTTGGCTTTTTGACGTTATTTCCACAGTGCATTAAAACGTAGCCATTATTCCACTCCTTGTGTTGTGCGTTTCGGAATTACAATTTTGCAAATCGTCGGCACGCAGATGCCCTCCTCCGCTCCACACGATTTGCGGATGTTATTTTAGAATTCCGTCTCGATCGTCTCAAGGCTGCTTTTTAAAGTACAATACTGCTTTGACCTAACCCAAGAGGTGTGTGTGTTTTTAAACTGTAAAAAGAGAGGCAGTCCCTGACTGTGTGGTGGAATAGCTACTGGTATGCAAACTGTTACTATTGCAGAATTATTTGAAGCCTCAATCCACCAATACACTCGGTGCAGAAAAGGCTGTAGTGTCTTGGTTTCTCAGGCATTACTTCAAATTCTTTCCAGCAGTGAGAAACATCCATCCAACATGCCCACGCCTGCAGTGTGTGTCAGCCTGGTGCAGTGCTTGCACTCTCACCTCTGAGTGAGAAAGTTGTTGGTTCAAGCCCCACATCAGGACTTGGGAGTCATACGGCGTAAACTGCCACACCAAGTCAATGCTGGGGGCGTATTACATTATCATAGCTGCTGTCCTTTAGATGAGACATTAAAACGAAGTCCCGCCTGCCTGTTCAGGTGGACGTTGAAGATCTGATTTAAGTTATAATAATAATAATTGCTGTTAGTTATTTCCTGAAATCTTTGGATATTCCCATTCGGACAAAGATGACTGAGTGTGTGTGTGTGTGTGTGTCAATATGTGCGTGTGTGTGTATATTTTTAGAGGAAAAATATCTATTGAAAATCCCAGTGAGGGACATCAAAAATCCCAGTTCAGGGTCGTGGATCAAATTGGACGCAGATGTTTCTACCCGAAAGTCACCTGTGTGTCGCCGTGGAGATAGCCCACACCGAAACACAAATAGAGAACAAGAAACCGGTTTGACAGAAAGTGAGTTAGTGTTTTGAAGAAGTGAGATGGGTTGGGGTAAGGTGGGTGGGGTGGGATGGGTGAACGAGAGGAGGGGGCGAGGGATTGGGGGCAAGAGAGAAAGAAAGAAAGAAAGAAAGAAAGAAAGAAAGAAAGAAAGAAAGAAAGAAAGAAAGAAAGAAAGAAAGAAAGAAAGAAAGAAAGAAAGAAAGAAAGAAAGAAAGAAAGAAAGAAAGAAAGAAAGAAAGAAAGAAAGAAAGAAAGAAATAGAGGAACGAGTAGGCAGATAATGAAAAAGGAATCCGGGATTATTGGGATTAATAATGAGACCGACAACTTCGCCAGCGGATCAAGACGTTTTATTAAAAAAAGCCTTTCACAACGCCTACACCCACAAGTGCATTCCTGTGTACTTCAGCTGTGTTTCAATCCACTCAAATCCCCTCTCTTGATTGATAGATCTGCCATTGTGTTTCTCGACCAGCTTTTTCGTTTGGAGCTCCTTGATGGGGTGCTGATAGAGTACCTTACACGGTATATAAGTTCTCAAAACACTTGGCAGGTTCTACTGTAAAGTGCTGTGACTGTATATATCTTGCGCGTTTTCTTGGGGTTCTAGAGCACAATGCAGCTGTTTACTTTTGGCCCGACGCCAACCTGTCATTAAGGTGGGAGCCTTGAGGGCAGTCAAGCATAGCCCACCCGAGTCTTCCAAAGACTCCTCTCTGGGCAGGTGTTCGGACTGAAGCAAGTTCACCCCCTGAGCTGTAACATACTGTCTGCTGAGGGCATAGACTGCTCCGAGGAACCCACATAGGCTGTGGTTTTGTGGATGTGCTCGCCCTTACGTGTGTATCTTGAGCGCAGATGTGCTGTGCGCAGTGCGGAGGCTATGGCAGCAGAAGGAAAATACAGGTCCAAGAGTCATTGTGGTAACTTGAGGCAAGATATGTTGAGACTGGATTATTACCAGAAAATTAACAGTTGTGTTTTGTCTTATGAATCCCTCGGGCTCCTGTCACATACCTTGATTAAACACAGTAATCTTATCAGATGGGCTGTACTTTTAAGTACATTTGAACCTTGTTTAAGATCAGCTCGATAAACTCCATTTCCCCCATCTACCCACCCATCTACCCTCCTGTTCAGATTACCATCTTCAAGAGAGCAGTGAAGTGTGACCAGGCTGTAGGGCTGCAGGTCTGCACAGGTTATGTCTCTAGATGTTGGCCAGGCTCAGTTGGTAGCACTCTCGCCTTGAACGTTGTCGTTTATCCTCGGTCAGTCTTGTAACATACACTCGCTGGCCCACATCAGTCTTGTAAATGCCGAAACCAACGCTTGCCACATCCTCAGAGCCCCGACAATAGGTCAAATGCACTTGTTGTAAGATGTTAATAGCAACTTTGAAGAGCTAGTTGTTAAGAGCTTATCTGTGGACATGAGAAGGAATTTGGGGGTGGGGGGTAAGGTGGAGTGGGGTGGGGATTTAAACCCAATAGTTGCGGACCAGTATTGGGCATAGATGTGTGTGTTGGGTCGTGGGTCTGATCCGGCAGTGGTTTATGGTGCAATCTGAAACCTTTATTGATGTGACGGCCTGATCACTCACCTATCTTATGGATAGAGGGATTAAAGGATATGCGGATAGGGCGGGTAAATGGAATTAGGTTAGAAGATCAGCCATGATCCTATTAAATGGCGGAGCAGACTCAATGTGGCCGAACGTGCTACTCCTACTCCTATTTCTTATGTTCTTACCTGATTGTTGCTGTATCTAAAGTCACATTGCCTCGTTATTCCCAGTGCAAGTGGATAGCTGATTCTCTAGATCCCGACCCGCAGTAGCAATAGGGAGCAATAATAATAATAATCATGACAACAATAATCCTTGCATTTGATAGAGCACATTAACACGCCTCTGAGACATCTCAAAGCACTTCGCAGAATATACGTGGATTGACTGTATATTTTGTGGGCAAAATGCACTAGTTCTTCAGGATTATTGAGTTACACAATAAGGCAAACCGGATTTGGGTTGGAATAATAGTTGGGGGTGGGTGGAGGTTGTTTGAGGGGAACCTTTTGTGAAATTGCTCGCCACAATTATCTGCAGCACTGCATTGAGTCAGTATTTTCAGCGATAAGATATTGTCAGAACATGTTTGGTAATGCTGTTTGGCTTTAATCTGCAGATTGGACGATAGAGATCACGTCATTTAAGAAAAATGAGTGTGCTTCAAGACAGGAAATTAGACTGGTGACTCAATCCTGTTTGGAGTAGATAGAAACTTCCAATGTTCAGAGTTCTAGAGAATGCCGGGAACTGAGTTCTCGTACCTGCCTGGAACCTTTAGCTCTTTCTGAATCGAGTCGAAAGGAGTCCTGTAGCTCAGTGGTTAGAACACTCGCCTTACAAGCGAGAAACCTGAGTTCGATTCCAGGTGGTACAGGGTGAAACCTTGGGGAAGTTTCCTTACTCCGCACTCCGAATAATAATCCTACGAAACGAACAATAATAATAATTGGTCATTTCAACCCACGACTGTTTGTGGGGATAATTGGTTGCCGCGTTTCACTCACATATATACAGTCAATTTACTTTGCAGTATAACAACAACTATGATTTATGTAGCGCCCTCCACACCGGATGGCGTCTCAGAGCACTTCACAATAGCGGATCCCGGGACCGAGCCAGGGGCAGGGGGAGGAAGGTGACCAAAGGCGTGGTCGAAGAGAAAGGTCTTCAGCTGGGACCTGAAGCTGAGAAGAGAGGGGGTGAGGCACAGGTAGTGAGGAAGGGAATTCCAGAGCTTCAGGACATAGTGGCTGAAGGCACGGCCACCGAGGGAGGAGCGGAGGATTCGGGGGACATGGAGGAGGCCAGACCCAGTGGAGCGAAGGCAACGGGTGCTAGTTTGAGGAGAGAGGAGGTCAGAGAGGTAGGGGGGTGCAGAGGAGTGGAGGGATTTGAAGACAGTATATTCTGTGAAGCGCTTTGAGAAGTCTAGACCCTGTAGCCTCTGCAAATTATACTGTGCTTTCGGTCACCTTTTTCCCCCTCTCCCTGGTTCGGCCCCAGGATCCGTTATTGGGAAGCGCTCTGAGACGCCGTCCGATGTGGAGGGTGTTATATAAATCCTTGTTGTTGTTGTTGTAATGCAGTGTGCTGCTGGATCATTTCCTGATCCATACGTGGAATGTGGATCTTCCATTGCAGCCTGTTTTTTTTAATGAAAAAGAACGAGTTCAAAAGCCCTTGAGTGCACAGTGAATGGATGGTGCTTATCTTGTTATTGCTTGCTCCTTACTCTCTCCTGCAAGAGAGTGTAGTGTCACTGCAGGGAAGATAGGGGTTGAAAAAAAATGTGATGTTTCATGTTCCTCTGGATTCTAATGAGCTTCCCAACCTTAGAACCAACTGCTTACGAAATACCATTCCAAACGAAAGGATCAGCCAACTTGTTCCACACGTTTTGTTTATCTCCAGATCTCCGAATCCGAATGAGGGATTTAGAGACCTTGATGATGTGGTTGTTGTTGTAAGCCATCGGTTTGTTTTTAAAAGTGCTATTTGTTCTCATTTAGAATTGGGCAAGGATTGGTGTTTGAACTCCAATGGGTCCAAGTTCACACCCGGAAGGAAAGCGCTTTGATGTTCTCACACCTAACACTCACTCCAAGATTGTGGTCTATAAAAACAAATGTCAAACATGATTAACTAATAAAAGTGGGAGGGTGTGCAAATTGCCGCAATTCAAATACTCGTACAGAGGATCTTAAACACCAAAGAGAGAGAGAGACAGAGAGAACAAATATTTAGCTCCCGTAGAAAGTCAGCAAAGGCACAATGATCTGAATAATCTCCTCTTGTCGTTCAATATTTCTTCAAGCTTTGGTCTTATAATTTACTTGGCCATTTTAGAAATGTGGGTGAAATTTCCTAAGTACAGTATTTCCTAATTAGCACCAGCATTCAATAAATTAAACCACCACAACAGATATTCTAGACACAGAAGGAATCCATTTGGTTCATCCTGTCTACCATTGCCCGTTTGCTGTTCTACATCTCCTCTTTGATTCACTCCACTTTCCGTAGAGACGAGAGACTTCGGTAAGCCCATAATATTTCCCCTCCCCCACCACCCCCCAGATATAGATAAGCTGTGAGTTGCTGCACAGTGGTGTTTGTGGTTCTCTCACCTGCCGGTTTCTCCTGTGAGCCTTGAGGTTGTTATAGCGACCGCGTAAACATGGCAACATAGGCTGATGTGACCCTTGGTACTTTTGATTTAACATGCACCGGCTCTGACTAAAGCCGAGATAAAGGCTTGCATTTATTTGCTCTGATTGGAATTTAATGGAGAGTTTTGGAATGGGGAGGAGAGAGAGATGCACCTCAGCAGTGCCAAATAAAAACCATCTGCAGAACATGACCTCAACATCCTAACATTCGGTATGATCATAGATAAGAGCACATGTATGTCCTTTTCCTAAAACGTGCATCATTGTTGTGAAGTCCTGTGCAGTAAGCAGTCCTTTCCTCTAGATGGATACTTCGCCTCTGGCTTTTTCACCTCTCCACTAATGTACCGGTTTCAGCGCAGATTTGGCCTGTATTCCATCGAGTTTAGAAGGTTGATGGGAGATTCTAATTAAGGTGTTGAAATGATTAAGTAATTCGATAGGATAGATACACAGAAACCATCATGTCTACTGGGGGAATCCAGAACCAAGGGGGCATATTCTTAAAATTGGAGCTGGGCTGTTTAGGAGTGAAATCAGGAGGCATCTTTTCACGCCAAGGCTCACGGAAATGTGGAACTCACTCCTGAAAAAGCTCTGGATGCTATTATCAATTCAAATTTTCAAGGTGGAGAGGAGGGAGAGAGGAAGTGAACATTTACTTTACTTACTTTGATATGGGCTGGTTCAACTCTGGACAAAATGTGCTCTACTAATCAACAGGAATGTTAATTGTGTGCGTATACGCTTTACGCATAGGATAAAGAGCAACTGCTCCATAATAACACACCACTGGGTGCATAGGAGAGGTAAGGAGGGAGGGAGTGGGAGAGGATGGGAGAAGCCTGAAGCAGTCTGCTTACTTTATTCCTGTTTAAGTGGATGTTGTTGAGAAATAGGTAGAATTCTTGGGCAGAATTGGATCTGGTTCAATGTAGCCCCAAAACCTACCTCCGCCAGAAGCTGGCTTGTCTGAAACAGCAGCGGCTCGAAGCAATGGAACGTTCAATTTATTTTTAACAGATGTCCCATCTTTAATTATGCAATTATCGAACTAAGGAGGCAACTGGGAGGCAGTAATTTTGGTGTGTTAAAAGACAGATCCTCCTAAAACTGAAGGAAATGCATTTTGTTACAGCTCCGGGGGACACTTGTGTTGTGGCTGGCCGGGGCTCTGAATAGTGGGAAGTGATGAGCGCTTGTTAAAATGTGCAATATGGATGTTGTGTTTTCCTTCACTAAAGAAGTTTCTTCCTCTGTTCAAAGGCAAACCTGAGCCTTGATGCTTTATTCACCACTTTAGTAACCCTTTGCGGTCCTGCCCTGTTGTTTTGTGCCCACAACCTCTGGTTTCTTAGCTAAAGTGCCGGTGCTTTGTTCTTGTCAATGTTACCAAGTCATCTGTCTGGAATGGCGACAATACAGCGATGGCTTTGATGGGAGCAGTGGTGGTCGCGGGGGTTTGGAGCATGAGATCCCAAATTCCACCTAGACTTACCCTCTCAGAACATCTGTCTGGCCATTTTAAGATGTTGTAGAATTGTGGAAAACTCTTGAATTGGCACCTGGTTTTGCACCGTTCTTAGAGCTTCCAAATTAACACTGAATTTTATGAATTTTCTTACAATTCTACACAATACTAACTTTTTTTATTTTTACGACAAAATGGTCTGACAGGCTAAGCCAAGGTAACAAGTTGAGGCAAAAGAGTCCCTCGTGGATTGGTGGGCGAGAGCAATCTATAGGACAGTTTTATTTCTTCCCCAATTGCAAAGTTATCGAAGCGAGATATTCTGGGCTTCTGGGTTGAACTTCTCAGTGTTCTAAATTAGAAATAATGGAGAGAAAAATATATATTGCGAAAGCAATTCGAGTGCATTATCAAACATGTCATTTCGACCCAATTAATATTTACTTAAAATGTACATATTCTCCTCACGGTTGAACTGTTTAGTGAACGGCATTGATTTTGTGCATTTATCGCTTCCCTTAAAGGATAAAACTTATTTTTATCAACTGTCAAAAGTCTCTCTAAACCATCAAAGTTTGTCAGCAGTATCACTACAAGCCCAAACTGTGTGGTTTCCTACTGGTATGTGGTTTGTGCTTCTGAAAGTTATTAAGCCTCTCTAAACAACACCCCCCACACACAGAGTATCTGAAAATGATGCCCTTTTACAATGAGTATGTTGCAATTCACATGAGCTTGCCGAGTGTCAGAGATCTCTTCATCGGAACAGAAAGGTGGTGTTTTGCCATTTCCATAGTTGGGGAGATAGACGTCTGAACATTGTGGATAGATACCCTGTTACAAAGTTAAATAGATGTACAAAAGCTAAATTTGAATGAAATGTTTGGAGGCACAGAGTTTTTCCAATGGGAGGCTGATGTGTGAGTCAACTCGTTGTACTGTACTCAACAGCCAAGTAACCAGCTCCAGATCAACATTGGTAGATGCCTTTGAGCTCAAATGAATTTCTAATTAGTGAGGATTCTTGGCCAGGGAACTAGGAGTCCTTCACTTTTCAAGCAGGGGATCTTTAACATCCACACAAACAAAATACATGTCTGACTCTTAAACACTGAAGTAACTTTTTAAAAAATATATCAATATATATGTATATAAAAGAAGCCAAACTATTAATTTCATAACAGAACCCGTTACCTAATTATTATCCCTCAAAAGCAGCTCCGGTCAAAACGTCAGTCAGAAACTTCAGAAAATGCAAGATTAAATGTTATTGCCCAGAAGTGCTTTGAAGTACAGTGGTAGTAATAATGATTAATTTTTAAACTGTTAACTCCAACGAAAAAGTTTATGATAACAGCAGGCAAATAAATAAAGAAAGCCCTATTTCATTCAGCGGTTTTGTTTGACAAGCCGGAAAAGCACCTTCTGAAGTAATACTACCAAAAGTCAGGTAGCAGATGTCATAACCTAACCCCGTGATGCAGCTGACGCAGCTCCTATAATGTCTTGGAGTGCTAATTGTCGTCAAGTGTGGTGACTGTGTTTTCAACAACAACAAGAACAAAACTAAATTGAACTTGTCAAAGTGCCTTTCACATCAGGAGGACGTCCCAAGGCGCTGGTAGCAAACCTAGCAGCCAATTTGTGCACCAAGTCCGTCCCACGCGCAACCATTTTTTTTTCTCTCTGGAAGAACCTCAGACTGCTTCGGGTCTTGGTTCTTGAGTCGCCTTCAGTCTAAACCGGACATGAACTGTACACAAAGCTTGTTTGAATGGTAGCTCAGTCACTGAGGCAAGACTGCCATTGAAGCGTATCAAGTTTCTGCTCGACTTAAACTGTTTTTTTGGAGCTTAGAAGACTGGCGGGGGGAGGATTCAGTCCGGGCACTCGATACTGATCTAATTTGAATGACGTGGCAGCCAGTTTCATGCTGGCTGTGTTGAGGAAGTGTACATTTCGGCAGTGCAGAGTGAGAGTAAACAGATTTTCACCATTTACGTGTGAGTGCATTTTTAATGTGTGCCAGCTGAAATATTCAGCAAATTTTAGATTCTGTCCCCTGCAAATGGGTCTCGAAGTTGCCAGCATCCGTAAACTAGCTCTTATTATCTAAAGTTGTTATCCAACTATTTAGCATAATCCTCTGGGATACATGGGAACTGGGCATCAGGGCTGGTCTGGCTGCTGTATATGATTTTTGCCAGCTCGTTGCTACAGTACAAAAGTGGCGAGCTGATCAAACTGAGAGCTCGCTCTGCTTTGAATTGTCTGTAGGATTCTCCCCTTCCTACAGAACTGGTACAATCCAGGTCATTAGATGAATCCACTTAACATGTGCGACAGTTGAGATGAAAATTGCATTTGAAGAATGCATCATGCAAGGTCGAACTCATCACTGTACCAGATTTTCATCAGCTATTGTTTTATCAGCATTCATCTGGATGATTGGACAGCATAGATGAAAGATTGTAGTGTATAATTTTTATCTTTCTCTCTTCCCTCCCCCTCCAGCCCCCCTCACACCCCAACCAACCAGTCTCCAAGCTCTCGGTTGCCTTCCCGAGAACAGAGACATTGAATCCATAGTAGCAATCGCATACTTTGGCCATCAGTTCAACGTGTGGCCAATTCTCCACATCTCGATGCCAATATCTGGAGAGTTGTTAAGTAGAGCTATACTTTGGCTCCATTTTGCACACGCACCTGCCATAATGATGGTAACATATCCTGAGACAGAGAGAGAGAGAGAGAGGGGACTTATTGATGGTCAGATCCAATACATGATGTGGGTGACCTTGAAATTCTATTTTGTTGTTGTTGGGTTGTGACAATTCTCACTACTCTTCCCTCTTGGAGGCGTTTGAGTCTCTGCTTTCCATTGTAACTGGAATTCCATCCAGCCCTGCAGGCGCCGGTTTGTTCCTTGCCATTAATTCTTGTGAGAGTGTTGGCGTTGAGTATCAGAAACCTATTCGACTGCGGCTAAAGTAAGAAGGTAATCATTTTAAAATTGGTTGCAAAAGAACCATAGGTTTGGAAGGAATTTTGTGGGAATTGCCATTTTGGGGCCAAATGTAGGCACATGCCAGACTTGCTTGACGTGTTAATGTCCTGTGTTCTCGGAATACTACCAATTCCGAGTGAATTAAAATTCCAGTGCCAGAACTGTTATCTTATTGTTCCAATGACTCTGTTGCTTGCAACCGTACGGGAACATAGAGGACAAAGAATGATTGTAAACCAGCGGAATCGTAAGTGCAAACCAGTGGGCATTCTAGAGTAACCCCAGCAATAAGTGAACTGTTTGGTGAAATTCACCCACAAATATATAGTTAATTCACTTTACGGTATATTCTGTGAAGCACTTTGAGACGTCTAGAAGGTGTGAAAAGCGCTATATCAAATGCAAGGATTATTATTATTAAATACTATCACATCCCGTTGTTGGTAATTGATAAGATTGGACCCAAGGGAAAAACACTGGTGTGTTTAATTACAATTGTACATCTGGTTGTGTCTCCTTAGATGAACAACTAAAATTGAAAGAGGTACCTCCCGTAGGAAGCTCAGATATTCGCACCCAATTTGACAGTAGGTACAACTCGGCTCTCAATCCTCGCGCATGTCTTTCTACATATTGTGAAAGTTTCGCAGTTTTCGCTTGTCGTACATCCAAATTGTGCTTCCGACTGTCAGCAATGACTTCACGGAGACCTGGATGGACCTCTCTGTGCCACCGTTGGTGGCCAAGAAATCAGTTACTGCCCTCCCAACTTCTGAAAGATCATCCCTCCACCCACCTTTCCCCTCTCTATTTATCATTCAATTCCACCTAAGGTGTGGTGACCTTGGCCTTCTTCTCCCCGCGCCCCCGCTGTCTGTCTCCATCCTTGAAATGCTCAGAAGTTATTCTCCGTGAATGGTGCTCGGTAAATGTTTCGTGTTTTGTTGGTTGCTGGAAATAAGAAGGACATTGCATGTATCAGATATTTGCTGTGTTGAATTTGGATGAAGAGCAATTCGGAATCCTCCATTGAACAAGTGAACGTGAGGAATTTCAAGTGTGGGCATTATTTGTGAGGGAGGCATTGAAAGGCATTGAAACTGTGTGTGTGTCACACTGAAGAATATATTATATGAAGCTTTGGAATATCTCAAACCTGAGATATAAACCTGTGCTCGATTTGCTCTGACAAACTCTACCTGGAGTGCATACGACAGAACATGTTCTCTGGTTAACGGGGACCTTGAGGATGAATTGTAAAATATTAATGTTTGTTTGGGTCAGAATGCTGGATCCCCACTTAAAAACACACTGCGTTACTGGCAGATCAGAATTCCAAATAAAATTTACAACTGCAATTTGGGAGGGAAAAGTAGCTTTTAAAATTGCTTGTGCCCTTGTTATTGGTAATGTTTTTTACCCCGTTTGGTAAATGTTGAAGCACTGGGTTGATTTCCCTCTAAAATATGAGCCCTTTCACTTCAGGACTTGGCCTATAATTTCTCAAAATAGTTCAGTGGCTTGGACCAATTCTCGGCTAGTTTTACCGCTTTCACTAACAATCACATTTCATATCCATCTCTTCGACATACAGTAGTAGCCGATCGGACTTCCACACACCACAACGCTAGTCTGCCACAAGCTTCACCCTCACAGAGGTTTGAAGATGCACAACTTGCGTACATTGACACGCACTGCTCAGTGCTGCTTAATAACTGCTCCCTGCTCTTTAGCTGTTAATCAGGTCGTTATCGACTGTGACATTTCACACATCAAAAGAAAGAAGGAGACGATCATTTGGCCCCTCCGTGTCGGTGTTTTGCTCTTTGAAAGAACAATCTATTCAGTCTCGTTTGCTTCTCTTCCTCCCCCTCCACCCTCCCACCCCATCCCCCTGCAAATTGCTTCATTGTTAGATACCTAGCCAGTTCCCTCTTGAAAGCTGAATGTAGATTCTGCCTTGACCACAATCCACTGCAAGCCATTCCACATGCTAACAATGCTGTGTGAGTGTATTTGTGGGTGAAATAAATCCCGTATCTCCTTTGCTCTTGATTTTAAATTGACGAATTCTCGTCAATCATTCGTTTACCTCTTAAGTGTTTTATGTTCGCTGCCAGAGACCGGTTTACCAGGCGCTGTATTTTGAGGGCTGTAATATCGTGAATAACATAATTTACAGTCACTACTGCTGGATGGCTTCATTCCACAACATCTAGATATTAGACAATTGGAAAAATGCCATGTATTCTTCATGATGCAGAAACCGTAATGTATGAAGCAGCTTTGGCGCTGGGTGCATTGCAAATCAAACATTGACCTGACTATTCTTTGCTCTCGTTCACAGCCAGCAAAGCAGAGAGAGACCTGACTGTGAACTGCAATAGAGCAGTATTGTAGTGAACTGTACAATGCAACTCTTACAGCGACATTTTCCTGGCCATTACAAGTGAATAATAGCTGGAAGTGAAATGATTTGATGCAGTGTGGTCAATTTAATTCTGAATTCTGATTGTTGTTGAGTGTTTGAAACACTTGAGTGTTTTAAACACTCAAATCATATAATATGACTGGAATGAGTGCAATAGTCTACAGAGGATAATACCAATCCAACGAATGGAAGAAGCATTAGCCAGCATTAGAAGCTGCAAAATATATGTCTTTTAATGCTAATAATAATCCTTGCATTTGATATAGCACCTTATCACGTCTTCGAGACATCTCAAAGAGCTTCACTGGATATTCCTTAAAGCGAATTGACTGTCTATTTTGTAGGCAAAATTCAACAGCCAATTACTGGGTCGTTCTCTGTTTGCTACCCACTATATCTTACACAGGGCTTTAAAAACATTTGAATAATTTATGAGAACCTGTGGAGCTCCTGTGGCTCAGTGGTTAGAGCACTTGTCTTATGTGTTCGAATCCATGCAGGTCAGGGCGAAACCTTGGGCAAGTTTCCTTACTCCACACGCCTAATAATAATCCCTCAAAAAAAACCCACAATAATAAAATTGGTCATTTCAATCCACAACTGTTTATGGGACACTGCTGTGTGCGCAATCGGCTGCCGCGATTCGCCCACAAATATATACAGTCAATTCACTTTACAGTATATTCTGTGAAGCGCTTTGGGACGTCGATAAGATGTGAAAAGCGCTACATCAAATGCAAGGATTATTATTTCCTGAATTACATCACATTATCCGAATGACTTGATAAACTGGTGAGAGTAACAAGCGGTACATTGGAGGGATTGGTAATCTAGATGTTCAAGGAAATATTTTCTGCTTTTTGCACAAGAATGGGTTTTCACTTTGGATTCCACCCAAGCAAATTAAGGATGGGTTTGGCTTGCGCTTAACTATGATGTTTAATATAATACTTCTTGCATTTGATGCAGCACCTTTTCACATTGTCGACACATCCAAAAGCGCTTCATAGGATTTTACTGTGACTGTGCATTCGTAGGCAATTGTGACATTTATGCACAGCAATGCGCCACAAACTGTGAGTAATCAATTTTATCTGGTGGGGGGTGGGAGGCTGGGAATTGTTGGCCAAGACACTGAGAGAAACTCCCTTCACGATATTTGAATGACATCATGTACAAGACGCATTTCCATGGAAATTCCATCTGCTCGATAGGGCATCTTTTTTTAAAAAAAATTCAGCTGCAGAATTTTTGAATTTATTGGATCCTTTCTGTTTTTCTTTTAAAGAAATCTTAAAATAATACACGTCACCCAAATATTCAGCCCAATTGGTCTGTGTCAAATCCTGTAAGGTTTATAGTATAAATTGTCGCATTTGATATCATGCTTTTCATGTCTCTTAAGGAACGCTCCGAAGCGATTCTCAGGAATGTTTTTTGTCCAAAAACAAACATCGACAAGAATCTTTATAATAATAATCCTTGCATTTGATAGAGCACTTTATTGCGTCTTCGAGATGTCTCAAAGCGCCTCACAGGGGATGCTTTGAGACATGTGACTTGACTGCATATTTCCCATGCGAAATGCGACAGCCAATTGCGCACAGCTGTGTCCCACACACAGCCGTGGATTGAGTGACCAATTTATTATTTTTCTTATCATTATTTTTTTTGTCTGCTTCGGTAGGAGTATTGGAGAGTACTGTATTAGAAAATGATTGGAATCTCAGAATTGGGTAAAATGTACGTGTGGTAATGTGATAGGGAGAAAGAAATAATCGGGATTTTATGTGTTTGCGTTTTGAAATTTACACCTCCTCACATCCTCTCGACACTGTCACAGGTTCAGAGGAGGAGGAAGTATTTGGCAGACAACATTCTTTTGAACTGACTTAATCTTTCCCTTGTCTCTTCCCCCCCCCCCCCCCCCCCCCAACCCCCTCCCCACCCCCAGCTTGTCACCTGCCATTCGTCAAACTTTAGAAGTCTATTTTTAACTTGGTATGAGTGGAGTGTGTCAAAGAGGATGTAACCAGGCAGTGAGGAATGTCACCAAAAATAGCCTTCGATCCTCACCACAGAGCAACACAGGAGTTGAGTTTGTCAGCTGTAAATTAATTAACTTTGGCAAAACACAGCATCAATAGGGGAAATCTTTCCTTTGGCCGTGACCTTTTAGTGTTCACTTCCTGCCTTCCATTTCCTGAGCAATGATTCAGCTCTTTTGAGCTGGGGATGCTTCACTACTGATAAATTAATTAATCTGTGCTCTTTATGTTGTGCCTTATCACTTCGTCAACATGTGCATCATACCTACAGATTTACTGTAAAATGGGATGATTGTGTTTGTAGATGAACGTACACAGAGGTCCGTGTGAATTCCAAAATGGGTTTGTTACCCGAGAGCAATTATTTCCGCAAGCTCCAAACGCAGCCCGCTTGAATTAATAATCCTCGCGTTTTACACAGCGTTGATGCATCTCAAAGCACTTCACATAATATACTGTAAAGTGGATTGACTGTGCATTTTGTGCGCAAACTAAATTGAAGAGAGTCTGTGGCTTCCTTGCATTCCGTGCCTCTGGGACATGTTGTTCTTCCTGACCATCTCGCATGCCAGACTGGAAGGTCCTACTGAGCTCTGGGACCACAGTGATCTATCTGGTTGGGAGATTTAATCACAGTGTTGCTGGGTTATTTAATCATAGTTTGGTTAGTACAGTAATCGACATCAACTATGGGTGAATTCCATGTTAATTTCCACCCATATCTTTTGGTGAGATTAGTTCCATGTTAGACATGCCAGTCGCCCAATCTTGCTTTCAAGTGCTGCTGATTTTTTTTGGAAGGGAAAACGAAAACGGAAACAGGGGGAAGAAAGCACAAGGATTTACATGTTCATCTTATTCTGAGCAACTGTGCAGGATTCTGTTTCTGTATGAAGGATCCTAACTTAAACTTTCTTTGAGCAGCGTTCCTCTTGAGCCTATCAACGAGTCTATCACGGCATAGAGGATCCTAGTTACACCATCAAAAATATATCCATGGGCTGCCGGTCGGATGCCAGCTTTCTACTTTGAACCCAAATCCTATCTCAACTGCTTGCATTCTCCATTCCACATGTTGGAATGTGAAAATGCTTCCTTCCAGTCGAAAGGTGGTTTCAATATGTTTATCTCTTATTAATAAATCTACCCTATTCATTTCAGGCTGCTTATTACCAAGTAAAGTACTTCAAACAATAGCTGGGCCAACTATTCGTGGGCCCAATCCCGAGGACGAGCCCTTGCCAATAAATCCCACACTCGTCCAATTCCAAATGATGTGGCCGGCGAGGCAAGAAGTAGTCAAAGTGTTCCCGTTATGTAAGCCAATGTGCCTGCCAAATTAATTCCGCCTTCAGACCCACTCCTGTCCCCTTCTGCACTGCACATTCGTAGGTTTAGGCTGCAGATCTGTAAGTGAGTTGAGGGCCTCCTCTTCGCTTCCCTCGGCCCTCCCGCAGGTGGTGGATATTTGTTGCAACAACCATCAGCTCCACTTCAGCACAAACCCAAGTGCGGAGTTCCAATCGACCGTTTGCGGTCATTTCACTGTGCAGATGTTCGCTCAAGCAAGTTACTGTTGTTGAGATATATATATAATCCAGATCCCAATTTGCAATATATTTGGGCAACATCAGGGCTCGGTTTTACTAACACTTTAATAAAAATAATAATGACAATCCTTGCATTTAATATAACGCTTTTCATGTCTTCTAGACATCTCAAAGCGCTTCACAGAATGCACTGCAAAGTGAATTGACTGTATATGAGTGGGTTAAAAGTGGCAGCCAATTGCGCACAGCAATGTCCCCACAAACAGTCGTGGATTGAAATGACCAATTATTGTTTTTTTGGGAGGGATTATTATTAGGCGTGTGGAGTAAGGAAATTACCCAAGGTTTCGCCCTTCCTGGATTCAAACACAGGTCTCATGCTTGCAAGGCGATTGCTCTAACCACTGAGCTACAGGACTCCAAGCCTATATTATGGCCTTAATTATACATGAGAACCAGTCAGGATTAATGTATATATCAAATTAAATGTTGAAGTACCATAAACAATGGTAAACAAATGTAATTTTTATTGTTATTGTGAAGAAGAAATTTCAATTGCTTTGGTTGAAAAGTAAATGAAGGGACTTCGCTTCTTGTCAGCATCTTGTTTGAACATCTTATTGGGAGGAAGGCGTCCCTGACAATACGGTGCTCCCCCAGCCAACTTCGACTGCGATTTCAGACTCGTAACTTTCCAACGCAAATTGTTGAGACCGGGATTTTTGGCAAGGTGACGCAACGTAGATGCAAAGGAATGCCTGGCCATCAGTTGACCATTGTGTCAGGCCACTTTGTTATCTCTTGCCGTATTGATTGTAACACACAATGACGCTCTTCATTTTGTGCGGCCCAATCCGGCTAACGTTTGGAAGAAGTCCACCTCTTCCAATATGCATTTTCACTCAATGTTTGGTGATTACCAGTGAAATTATTAACCTGATTTCTGAGCAGTGCACATGATGTCATTAGTTTTCCTGCTCTTTAAATGAATGTATGAGTGACTCACAGAACCCAACCAGCTCTAATTAGTCTGGAACTTGCATTAACTGTGTCGGAATACCATTATCCAAAACCTAGTTAAGCATTACTTTTCCAACTTAACTGTTGCATAGAAATGACTCAATTGGCAAATAATTTGCCAAGTCCTTGCTTTTTTTGTGAAAAAAAGCACTTCCGAATTTTGTAGTGTTGAGTGACATCTCCATTCAAAATGAAAGGACAAACTAATCTCATGGTCTGTGCCTTGGGATCAATTGTATTAAAATGTAAAATCATGCAGAATGTTTGGCAAATTCTTGTGCATCTTCTCTGAATTCGGAAGATTTTGAACAGATCTCACTAGGATAGTTGGATGAAGAAGGCATTTGTTTGATCTCCTCCTGGCAGCATACCCATTCCTATTGCTTTTTTTCCCCAATCTAACAGCTATAGTTATTCAATAAGATTTTAATAAGAATATTTTAAGGTTATTTTTACAAGATTCTGCCAGTTCTTGAAACCAAGTTCATGAGAAATCTTCTGGACTCAAGTGCTTAAGAAGGTAGGTGGAGCTCCTGTAGCTCAGTGGTTAGAGCCCTTGACTTACAAGCATGAGACCTGTGTTCGAATCCAGGCAGATCAGGGTGAAACCCTGGGCAAGTTTCCTTACTCCACATGCCTAATAATAATCGTCACAAAAAAACCACAGTAATAAAATTGGTCATTTTCAATCCACGACTCTTTGTGGGGACACTGCTGTGCGCAATTTGCTGCCGCGTTTCGCCCATAAATATACAGTCAATTCACTTTACAGTGCAGTATATTCTGTGAAGCGCTTTGAGAGACGTCGATAAGATGTGCATATCAAAATGCAAAGATTACTATTATTATTATAGGTAATCTTTGCATTTTGATATTATTATTATAGGTGATGGATGACAGACCCCTTGCCTCAGGTGGCAATGAGTTAAAATCCGGGTTGAGTAAGATTGTAGTTCCAGCACGTATTCGTACCAGACTTGGGGTGTTTCCTGTCCATTCTCAGCCAGGTTTTTGTAATGAAACATCCCATCTCGGTGGGAAAAAAAACCTTCTGCGTCTTAGATTACTCACTTTTTTTTTTCTTTTTGGGTGGATGCTTGCCACCTTTGTCGTTATTCATTCGGTCTGTTGCGAAAGAGGGCAGAACTGGGTCAGACAAGTTGCCGTGTGCACATGAGTTGGTTGGTTTGAGTTTGGCTTTAACCCCTCGGGGGAATGCAAGGCAGCAGTTTTTCCACAACAATGGCAAAAACATTGTAGGATGTGACTTCAAAACCAATTTGAAGAGAGAGTGCTGAAGGAATGGCTTCTTTTTTCCCTCCCCGTATCTTTTTCAGTTTGATGTACTTAATAATAAACTAATAATCCTCACCTTTTGGTAACTCTAAAGCCCCCTTTGCAGTCCCTAATTGTGACCTAACTGCCTGCAAAGTTTTCTTGGATGAAGCCAATGTCTACCAACTTAGTCAACTGCTTAGGAACATGTTTGGGTGGGGTGCGGGGGGTGGGTATGGGGGGTGGGTGAGTGAGGAGGGTGTCTTTATAAACCCCAAAAGACACAATATTCAAAGAGTTACTGAAACTCCAGACAGTCCAAGAGTGTTTAATTGAAAGCTCTCCAAGTTGGAGTTTTTCGACTGGAAATCTTTCTGATCCTGAGCTGACCACACAATGCTGCACAGGAAGGAGATGAACATTACAATGCCAGCGCTTGGAGTGAGAGCTGAATTGAATGAAACCAAACGTCCCCTGCATTTGCTCATAGCAGGCTGAGTTGCAAAGAACAGAAATGTGGTCCAATGCAAATTGCTCCCCATCTCCATATTCATAGCCACGAGGACAAAGTGGCTTTGGAATATGTACACCGCCATTTCCTCTTCCTCTCCTTAGGGGTGATGGGCATATGGCTACTGTCGAGCTGGTGCCACGGGAAGTGATTGATTGAGTTGTTTAAATTTGGAACATTTATGAGCAATTTGCACCACTATTTTGTTTGAACGCTTAGAAAAGCGTTTTGATTTCTGTTGCCCTTACATGGTGCAACATATGTAAGTTTATTTTATCACATACTGATCGACGTGTAATTTATGTATATAGATTATTCATTGTCCAGGCAAATATAGGAGACGCAGAAAAAAAAGGTTGTGTGTGTTTACACCGTTAATCTTAAATTTATCCTCCAAACGTAGGATGTTGTTCAAGGACTGACCGAATGAATCCTTTTCTAAGTCTGTGCGTGAACCTAAAGTTAGAAGGTCCTGGGGTTTGCAAAATACACAGTGCATCCACTTTGCAGTAGTGTGTATTCTGTGTTGTTTAGGTCATTTAGTTTAGACAACACTTCATTCAAATTGTTGTCAGTCTATTTCTGCAACCGGCACGTCAATTTGAGTTTTTAATAAAAACTTATGAAGTTTCAATAACAGTTTTTTTTTTCCATTTTTACCAATAAAATTCTCTCTCTGATTTGCGCCTCGTCTTAAGCCTCTGGCCTTGAATGGTTGGCAGCTCAGGAGAGTTGGGTCCCATCGCTGCCTTGGGCCAAGCAATACCTAGCAACTTTGCATGGCTGACGTGCTCACCGCGCATTCTGATTGACAGAGGCGGCGTGAACTTAACACACTCTTGTGTGCTACCGAATAACATAATAACTGGGGCATTTTGATGTAGGTGGCATTTTGTAATCAAAATAAGATCACTCTTTCTGACAGCTACAGTACGAGTAATTGAGCAGTGCACTGCCTGGGGAGAATGACCTCAGCTTTGTTTGGCTTTATTGTAGGTACCATCCATTGAGTCGTGCCTTGGCGATGATTTTTTTTTCTTTATGTATTCAGGCTGTGCAAATTCTGTGGAGGAAGTGGTTTGGTTAAGTGCATAACAGGTTGGTTTTTAAAAATAGCCTGACAGCATCCGTCTGAAGGAATTGAATTACTCCCACGTCTAGTTTATCTGTTAATAATGGGGTGCAGGTAGAATTAACTGGGTGTTACTGAAGGATTGGCTAGGAAGATACAGAGGATCTTTTTTTCCTTCTGCGACTGTTTAATTGAACTCCATCCAAATTGGAACCAAACAAACTGAGAAGAAGGTTAACCTTTTACTCCTCTTTGTTTTCTTTTGTGCCCGTTTCATTTCATTTTAATTGACTTCATAATCTATTGGCGGAGATGTGGCAACTTCTGCTCGCAGATCAATGTCCGGGATTGGATCTGCTTACGGTGAGCCTGTTACCATTTATTTCGCCAGTTATTTGGGTCAAAATGGTATGGCTGCTAAACTCAATCCATTCAATAATTATCATCACTAATAATTGTTGTTGCTTCGTGCACTGAACGCCAAGACCTTAAACCAACAGAGCGGATTTATACACTGAAACTTGAGCTACTGAAAATAGTCACCAGTGTGCCTTAAACACTTAGATTCACCATAGTACAAGGCGCTAGAAAGAGCTATATAAAGTTACCAAAAGTTACCCCGGGTTCATAACTGTGCAAATCAGCTCTTATTTATACCTCTCCCTCATCACAATGATTCATTGACATTGACTGGTATTGATTGAGGATGATGATGGATTATTTTTTGTGGACGGATTAGATCAGATGGGTCGGAGGGCCTTTTCATCAACTCGTATGCAATCGTTGGCATAGAGCCTTACAATGTTTGTTGTCTTCAAGAGACAAGGGGGGAATCATTGCAAAGCGATGTATTTTCATGGTTGAAAGCAACTCAGCCAGTTAATGTCTGATCCGGATTCCGTCACTTTTTTAAAATTAAGTTGGCGTCATTTTGAAGTTTTAAAAAAAGAACATTAACTCAGACAGTGAGGCTGGAAGGTGTTGAAAATTAATCCCAGTTCTTTGTGACCGAGCGGGAGTTTATTTTGCTTGAGAAAGAAAAAGGATACGGATGATGAAACTCTGTCTCTCAGGAAGCGATCCGTATTTTACACCACAATTCCTTCTTCACGTGTCCCACCGAATTACATCATTTACAGTGAGCGCCCCCCGAACTATGAAGTGGCCGTTTGTTCAGCAGGAAACCTTTCAGTGAGCCTCCTCCCTAACCACAGAGCTGACATCAACTTCTCCTCATATCTACCAGCAGCCGCCTGCTCCCGGCGACTTTTCACTGTTGCTTTCAAACCCACATGGCAATCCCTTGCCCTGCCCGCACATGTATACTGGTGAGGTGAGCATCAGTGGAAACACAGAGACCGTTTTGTTTTCTCCTTTCTCGGTTTTCTCTCCCCACACACCGCCCCCCCACCCCCCCTCCTCCCCAACACCTCGCTGGCAACAGAGGTGAGTCACAAGCTCCTCGCACCCAGGGCGTTCTGTAATTCACCAGCAGATGTTGGATATGAGAATGGAATGACATGCCATTTGATGGTAGTCTCTCTCTCTCTCTCTCTCTCTCTCTCTTCAGTCTGTGGGGATGTGCTTTGGTCTCTATATTGAGGCCAGAAGAAAATCAAGAGCCCAATGTGATTAATCACTCCTTGTGTAAGATTGATCCATTGTGCCCCCGACAGGCAAGCTCGTGGTTAGAGTACTCGCTGCGCAAGCGAGAGGACATGGATTCGATACCCAGCAGGGCTAAACATTTGGCAAGTTTCCTTACACCGTATGCCTCTGTTTACCCAGCAATGAAAATGAATCCATGACTGTTTGTGGGACGCTGCTGTGCGCAATTGGCTGCCACGTTTCTTCTACAAAATATACAGTCACTACATTTTTTACAATATATTCTGTGAAGCGTTTTGAGATGTCTCAATATGGCGCTATAACAAATGCAAGGTTTTAAATTCCTGTTATAATATTCTTTGCATTTGATAGAGGGCTTTATCATGTCGAGGCCTCTGGAAGCATTCACACATTTGCTTTTACTGTGGAATGATTGTAAAAAACACAACAGTGTCTCACAAACAGCCATGAGGTAAACGATCAACTTAATTAATTATCCATCTGACGTGAAAGGTGCTATACAAGTGTAACTTTTTTTGTCGTTGTTCATCTGGGGGACTGTCGGCCAGGACACCAGGAAGAGCTGTCTCTTTTTGAAAATAGCTGCTAACGCTTTAATATTTTTAATACTTTTTAATACTACTGATAATACTACTGATAAGGATAACCCTTGCAGTTGATTATCATTAATAATCTTTAATTCATAATAATTAATAATAAGCGATTATCTCGCTTCACGTCTTCCAGTCGTCTCAAAGCGCTTCACAGAATATTCTGTGAAGTGAATTTACTGGATGTTTGTGGTGAGAAGTGGCAGCCAATTGCGCACAGCAGCATCACCACAAACAGTTGTAAATTGAAGTAACCAATTTATTTCTGTTTCTTTTGAGGGATTTTTATCAGGCGTGTGGAGCGAGGACAATCCTTGCACTTGGTGTCGTGTCTCATCACATTACCAAGATTTCTCAAAGCGCCTCACGGTATAAACTCCCACCTGGATTGCCTGTGTGTTTTGTGCGCAAACACGGCAGCCAATTTTCACACAGCTATGACTAATTTTACATTAGTAAAATGTGTAGCACACCAGCCGAGATTTAGAAACTCCAAGTCAGTTTAAACCCCATCAACGTAGGTGGAATGAGGGTGTGGTCGGCACAGTGGTGTGTTGGATCCATATTAGTCTCGGCAGATAGTGGTTTAGGACACCAAATAATGGCTCAAATTAAAATGTTTTTCTTGTGGAAAAAAATCAAAAACTTCACGACACTCTGTCCCACGAGGTAAATGGCTCATTATCCATCTCTTCCCAGAGATCGCACCTGAAAGAATGGTTTTAGGGGAAAGATTTTGCCCACACATATATATGTGTATATATACAGTCAATTCACTTTACAGTATATGCTGCGAAGCACTTTGAGATGTCTGGAAGATGTGCTATGTCAAATGCAAGGATTATTATTATTAATATTATTATTAATTGTGCAGTTTCTCTAGAATCTGCCAGCTTCAACTCACCGCTGTTGTATTGAACTGAATACAGTTGCATTTTAAAACCAATTTTTTTATTTTAAAAATTAGGCTGCACAGTGATTTTTTAAAAGAAATACAAACTTCAGCTTTCAAAGTTCAAAGTTTTTTTATATGACAATAGGTTTCCTGGCACAGAAGTTGCAAGGTAGAAACCAGCTCCCGCCTTTATTTACGAGTCAATAAACGTTGCTTTGAAGTTTTTTTTTCTCAAACATTCCTTTTTCTCTCTCTCTCTCTCGTTGGCAGTATACCTGTCATTTTCTGGTCAGTTTTCCAAATTCCAAAGTAAACAAAATCAATTAGCCCTGTGTACCTGCTCTATCATTTGACGATTGACTTCTTCAGTAAGTAGATTAGTCTGATTGAATTTTTCTGAAGCTCTACACAAGAAAAATGATAGGGGTGATAAGATTACAGCAGCACACAATCAGAAGAACAAAGTACAGTAGATTTTTAAGTTTTGGTTTACGGAAAGTGCAGGGGAATGGGCTGGAGAGAAGTGCCTTCATTTTTGAGGAAAACACATCCTACATTATGATGTGTTTCGCCTCCGTAAAGTTTGAGCGAATTTAGTCTCTGGCTCCTTCAAATGGATCTGGCCCATACTCCCGGTTGCTGAGCGAACATGCTAATAGACACTCTGAATTTGTGTGTGTGAGGTTATACAATTTTCAAATGTTGTACGTGAGACATGCACATTCAGCAATGGCTTCTGTTGGATCTGTTGCTCTCATATACTCATGAAAATTATTATTATTATTATATTATTAAAATGTGCCCACAAAGGAAACTGAATTGGTTGACACAGAGAGCACTTCGCTAACTGATATAATCTGAGTGTCAGTTTCGCTCAGTCAATAGCACCACATCAGAACTTTGAGCTCATAATCTACACTAGCGCTCCACTGCAATCCTGTGATAGTTCTTTATTGTCGGAAGTGTCATCCTTCGGATGAAACATTAAACTCAAGTCCTGTTTGTACCTGTTCAGGTGGATGTTAAAGATCCCATTGCCACTGCTTGAAAAGCGAAGGGAGTTTCCTTGATGTCCTGGCCAACAATTCCAACCCTGATTAAAATTAGTCTTTCACTTCATGGCTATTTGTGGGATGTTGCTGTGTGCAAATTATCTGCCACATTTATCGAGGCGGTTGTTATTTGTCGGCGCCGACTAAAAGGTGCGAAGGAAAAGTATTGAAGTACTGTAGAGTATTTGCTCAGCATTAAAACAAAATGAATAAAGCAAATTCTAGAAGCCGTGTGCATTTTCTTGTTAGCATTGCTGGAAGTTTATTTCACCCACATGTTTCAAATCCTATAAGATTACCTCATGGAATTGGCCGAAACTGCAAATCTTAATATTTGGTGGTTGGAATATAAATTCTGGACACCATGTTTACACCTGGACGCCCAACCGATCTGGTCAAGTGTACATGGGTTTGATTTATAGCACAATTTGTAAGCTTTGAATCGTAAAGGGCAGAGGGAAGAGAGCTTCTTGGAACTAAATGCAGGAAAGTGACGCTTTCGAGACTGAGGAACATTGGATTCCTGCTATCAAAATACAGCCACCTTCAGCTGTGTGTGTATATATCTGCAGAAACTATTTATATAAAAAACCTGAAAGAATGGTTTTGGGGGAAAGATTTTGCCCATACATATATATGTATATATATATATATACATACAGTCAATTCATTTTACAGAATATACTGTGTAGCGCTTTGAGATGTCTAGAAGACGTGGCAAGCATTATATCAAATGCAAGGATTATTAGTACTGTATTATTATTATTATTAAATGTGCACTTTCCATAAAATCTGCCTAGCTCAAACTCCCCACTCCCCGCGCCCACCCCCACACAAGGATACACATTTTGTCCAGGTGAAATATTTAGGGGTAGAAGTTTAGTGTTTGAAATCTATTCTACGACTTGCGACAAAGCTTGGGAAATTTTTGGATGTACAGAAAATTCCTGGGGTTAATTGGTGCTGTTGAGGTAGATTTTACAGCTAACCTACATTTTTGTTCACTTAATTGATTTAAAAAAAATTAAACATGACAAAGTAACGCATTATTTCAAAACGTTTTGAAAATTAATTTCTTCTTGGAACAAAATACTGAGTGTCCCCGTTGGGGTGGGAGGTGAGGAGAAGACACACACTAGTGATAGGTCTGGAGATCCGCCAAAAACAAGGGACTCAAAGTTACTAATTTGCCAGTTGATGCCGTTTTTATCGAGCTCCATCAGTTGAATATACAGTACCCCAGAATTCAGTTGTTTCTATGTTTTTTTTCTTTAAAAAAATGAATCACTTGTGTCTTTAAATAAGGTTTTCCAAAATGCCAGTGACTAAGCGAAGGCGAGCGAATGACTAATGTAGTTTTCAAAGCCCTGTGTCAGAATCTCATGGTCACTTAGAAACCCTCTGGAAGCTTAAATATCTGTGTTGCGGGGGTGGGGTGTGGAGGGGGAGCAAAGCCACCCTTACTTTACACACTGGTTTTAAAGTTCCCTAAGGGAAGACACAGAGCACAGGAATATAGCCCACACACGTCAGGCTTTACCTGAAGCACTGCATTGAGTCTGTGTGCTTCCCTCCCGCTCGCTCCTTTTTTTTTTATCTTTTCTCAAGTTCATGTGGTTACCCAGTGACCGCACGGACTCTCTGTCGGGGCAGTTTTTTTTGTCTGCCGACGACCTTTTGTATCTACATCTCCATCCGCCCGGCTTTCATCTTTTATGACTTCGAGCCGGGGCCCTTTGAGCTCGACTGTAACTTTTTCACATTCGGAAGAGGAGGGGGGTGTGTGGGTGGGGGGAAGGGGGTGTGGGGGAGGGGGTCAGTGAACCTCTTTTGAATGTTTGCCCTGCTCATACTTCTAAGCTGTTGAGGAATGTTTAAGAGTCCAAAGCAGAGGGCATCAGCTGTTTAAACAGAGAGCGCAGGGGAAGCAGATCCTAATCGAATTTGATACTTCTATAAAATCATCACCTTGTTTGCGAGTTTAAAAACAGCATTTCGGTTTCACCCTGTTGCTGGCAGTGGCTTGTGTTAGTACTGTACTGTATCAAGTGTTTCCTGATGAGCCGGCTAATGTCTAGAGATGACTAAAATCCGACTTGGGTACCTTCTGTATTTTTTTGCTCCATCCTGAATTCCTTGGGCACAGGCGTTGACAGGTGACTGAGCAACTTGTACTGATTTTTTTTTTAAAAAAGAAAAACTCTTCAATCCTTCGGACTGCCTGTATGTATTGGCACTGGGAAGTGTGTAGGAGGTTGGATGAGAATCTTAATTATTGCTTGCAGTTGGCCTACAAGTAGTTGCCGCACTTTTAAAGTAAATCCTGCGAAACGCTTCCAGGCGTTTCAATGGATGTGATCGGTAGCTGTTACGACACAGTTCGTGTTTATTTAGCAACTGATACGAGTGGGAGCAATAATAATAATCCTTTCATTTGATATCGCGCTTTTCACATCCTATCGATGTCCCAAAGCGCTTCACAGAATATACTGTAAAGTGAATTGATTGTATATCTGTGGGCGAATCGCGGCAGCCAATGGTGCACAGCAGCGTCCCCACAAACAGTCGTGGATTGAAATGACCAATTTTATTATTGTGATTTTTTGGGGACGGATTATCCTCCACAAGTGTTTGGTGAACACTTTCATTGTTTCTTTTTGATTTGTTTTAAAATAAAATAGGATAGTTATGGGTCTTTTGAAATGGTTATGCACTTCAGAAATTTCTGGAGAACCACAAACAAACACACGCGCACAAACAAATAGAATGACATTTATAGAGCGCCTTTCACGTCAGTAGGACGTCCTCAAGACGCTACAAGTTAAATAAATTACTATCAGAGAAGCTTGCATTTGATGCAGCGTCTTAGCACGTCGTCAAGATGTCTCAAAGCACTTTACAGGATTTGTTTTTACTGTGACTGTGTCTTTGTAGGCTGAGGCAGCAGCCAACGTTTGCGCACAGTAATGTCCCACAAAATGAAACCCCCTGTTGCAGAATTCAGTCAGTCAATTTGAGTGAAACCTCACTCCTGTTTCTTTTTGTTAAGCAAGCACAGTTTATTTTTGCCATTCTATGTCACAGAGGTGAGAGGGCAACACTGATTCAAAATACTGTACAATATTATTACCAGTGTTGATTGTTGCTCCTTAACTAAAGGGGGGTTTGACACAAATCACATCAAAGGCCCTTTGCTAACACATGTCCTCCAATACATGTGGCCTTCAGCAGAGATCAGCCTATTGAATGAGTATTTTTACGCAAACAGCATAAGGAATTTTTTTCAAAATGATGCATTGCTTAATATTTTGAAAGTCGTGCGCTTTTCAAGGGTCGAGTCAGTGTATAGAATTAACCACAGGAATTCAGACAAGTTTATTTTTAGGCTCGATTTAAAAAAAAAAAAATTGAATCGACGCAACCACTCTATTAATCCCTCCATGGTGCCCCTGTTTTAATGTGCTGGCAAGAGATAGGCAGAGAGAAAGAGGAGCAGAGTGTTGAACTGTGCCAATGTTACTGCTAATGCCACACTGATCTGACCACCAGGGGGAGTGTCAGCTCAGCGTTGTGCCCGGTGGGGGTTGTCTACTCTGTAGGGAGCCCTACCCAACCTTCGCTCAGAAGCAGAGTGAGGCGGAGAGAGCAACGCAGTAAGACTCGGAGATGCCAAGGGCCACCTCTGTTGTGCTGCTGCTGCTGACCTACGATTGCAGAATCACTCTGCTGTGGTCTGGTCCACTGTCACCTAACGCAGTTCACACCAGCGGCCACAGAATCCAGAGTTCCCTTCCTGTAAAAAAAAATGCGATGTCTTATGTTTGAAATAAAATCAGTGTGGCGCGTTTTTGTTTTAGTCAATTTAGTTTTTGCTGACTTTGTTATATCTTTGACCCCTGCCAGCTTTACGAGAGCTCCCGACTGTGTGTGCGTGTGTGTGTGTGTGTGTGTGTGTGTGTGTGTGTGTGTTGGTTTGTGTGTTGTGTACAAATCCACAATTCATGACTGTTTGCTGTGAACAGTCGGCTGCTGGATTTCGCCCACACAGTACACAGTCAGTTCACTTTCTGGTGTATCCTGTGAAGCGCACTGAGTCATCTCAACGGAGTGATAAGGCGCTACAGCATGATTATTAAAATGCAGACAATTGCAGTGTATAGAGGAAATCAGATCAAAACTACTTAAGAGAAAAAAAAACCTTGCCTGCCCAAAGTGGATATTTTGTAAGAACTTTTCTACCCCTACGCCTCCCACCTCAGTGCATGTATAATAATAATAATAATCCATGCGTTTGATGTAGCGCTGTTCACGTCTTCTGGCCATCTCAAAGCGCTCGTGGAGCTCCTGTAGCTCAGTGGTTAGAGCATTCGCCTGTGAGACCTGTGTTCAAAGCGTGAGACCTGTGTTCAAATCCAGGCAGATCATAGCAAAACCAAGGGCAACTTTCCATACTCCACACATGCCTGATAATAATCCATCCCCCCCAAAAACCCAATAATACAAATTGGTCGTTTCAATCCACGACTGTTTGTGGGACGCCTGCTGTGCGCCATTGGCTGCCGCGTTTCGCCCACAAATGTACAGTCAATTCACTTTGCAACATCCTCTGTGAAGCGCTTTGAGATGTTGATAAGATGTGAAAAGCGCTGTGTCAAAATGCCATAAGAATTATTGGTATTATTATAGCAATAAAGGATTATATTTATTATGAAACTGCTGCGAATGTCAACCTGACTTTTGTGTCAGCCTGGCCCTATCTGGAGGCAGCAGGCCAGTCGCTGTAGCCTTCGAGACAGACGAGCGCAGCCATAAGTTGAAAGGTGGCCCTGGTTAGCCCTGTGTTTTAAACGCATGACAGAACCGTGACCTTTTACCCCACGCGTCTTGGCCAGATTGAGAGCACAGCAGACACTGAATGAACAGCCTTCTTATCCATACAGCGCCTTTGATCTTTAAACTTCTTCGTTTCTAGCCGCTTTCCTTTTAGCCGCTGCCCCCAACCCCCGCCCGAACCCCCCCCAACCCCGTCCCACTCACCACCCCCGCCTTTCCCCAGCCGGATATTGGGGTGAATCGTTAACCAAACCAGGGTCAGTGTATATCTTGTTTCTCTCCCAATTCAAAGACCTCTGTGTCCTTCGGTCACCATGGTAGTGAGCAGAGTATTCTCATTCCCCCCCCTCCCCTCTACTCCCACCACCTCTTTTTTTCTCTCTGCCCCCCACCCCCCCCCACACACACACACACACACACAATGCATTCAAGCCAACTCCTAGTGATGCACAAGTATTTATGACCAATCAAACTGTAGTCATTTCATCACAGGGCATGACTTAATGTGTCTGGTTTATTGCTGCCGATGGAAGCTCTCAGAACTGTACATCCTTTGATGTGAATTGTTTGACTAACACTGGGCTCATTTCTGTGACTTACCTTCTTCTCTGACCATTGACACGGATATAATTATTCTCTCTTTTTTATTTCCCCCCACTCCCCCCCCCCCCCCACACCCCACTCCCTTCCACTCCCTCTGTCCTCCATATCTCCCAAGTCCAAAATACTTTATTGGCTTCTTAAGAGAAATGAAACTGACTCTGATATTTTAGACTTTCTTGGATCCTCAGAGTGTACAGGACCGGAAAGGCTGTAATCCATCTGGCCTCTCTGTCCCAATGTAAAAAAAAATCTTATGCGCCCCTCATGTCTCATCACCCTCCATCGATTTCTTCTGCGCCAAATAGCTGTCTTAATTCCTCTTCACTTTTTGACTCCCTGGATAGTGAGCTGAACGTTATTCTCTGACCTCTATTGGAAAACAAACGCAGTCAATCTGGGCTATTTGCTCCCTTACTACCAACAACAACTTGGATGATGATTTGGGTGGGGACGGGTTTGCGGGGCTAAGGGGGGAGAGAGAGAGAGAGAGAGCCGGGGATTGGGATTAATTTTGAGTAGCTCTTTTCAAAGAGCTCTTTTTCACAGACTCGATGGGCGAATGGAACTCCTTTTGTGCTGAAAAATTCTATGATTTCTTGAACTTGTATCTATATAGCATCCTTCACGCAGAGTAGAGTTCCAGAGCACTTAACGATCTAGGCCTTTTTCTGCCTCCCTTGACCTATTTTGGATTAAAAATATATCTTATTTAGGTATACATTTTAAGATTGCCCCAAATGGTAGAGACCAGAAGATAGTTTAATTTTAACTCATTTTATAAGGGTATTTTGATGGCCTTCCCAAGACTGTGGTTGTAGCAGAATCCATGCCAGTCTGGAGGCATAGAGTAGGTTAGTTTGGGGCTTCAAAGAGCAGGTGGATCTGCTGTGTATGTTGAAAGTGTGTGATGCTTCTGAGGCTGACTGACTGACAGGCTATGGGAAGTGTTGTGTATGCGTAAGAAGGGAAGAGAGAAGGGAATGTGCGTGCATGTGTGTGTGTGTTTATGAGTGTGCGAAAAAGGAAAAGGACCGCATGAGGGAGAGAAAGAGATACAGAGAGGGAGAGAGAGAGAGAGAGAGAGAGAAAGACAGCGAGACGGGGGGGGGGGGAATAAGATTGCTACTCTCGTCAGTACTAATGTGAAGTTTGTTCCAAAATGCTCTCGGTGGCAGCCGAAAACTCTCTTTCCGATGTTAAATGACCTGTCCAAGCCTTGAGGCTTTCTCACAGCTTGTCCCGGGTCCATGTGTTAACCTGTCAGATTCCTGAGCTGAAACTTGTTTGGCTCAGTTGCCAGCTATTTCTCTCTGAGATGCTGAGGTTTTGGGCTCGGTCTTTGGGCTGTGGGACACCTCCATGTGGAATGTGTGTCTGTGTGCGCAACGGTGGAATTTGACACATTCGGCATCGGTCTGCGGAGCTAATGTGTGCGCAAATACGAGCAAAAATGTAACGTACTCTTTTTATTAAAAAAAACATACATGCACTGAATATTAATAATACATTCGAGAGGCAAAGTAAACTTGATAACCTGGTTAATGCCATATCGAATAAAGTGTTGCCACGCTTGCCTACGGAGGCTTAGTCCATAATACCATATTTTAAAAAAGCAAAACGTGTAAAGGGAGAGCGCGATGGACCAAACTACGGCAATGAGTGAAAACAACTTTGATCGTAAAAATAATAATAATAATGATCCCTGCATTTGATACAGCGCCTCGCTGAGACGTTTCAAAAGTGCTTCACAGGATATACTGAATGTGTAGTGTGTGGGCAAAACACAGCCAGGTTGCGCACAGCAGTGTCCCACAGGCAGCCACGGAGTGAGCGATCAAGTTTATTTGGGGGATTTGTTGACCAGAACACCGGGAGAGAGAAACTCCCTTCTCTTTTTTGAATGCTGGGTCTGCAACAGCATCAATAAGTCATGCCAACCTTTCTGTCTCTATACAGTGTTTTCTGAGAACGGATTAAGAGCCGTAACATCAAAGCAGCGGTGCTGTGTCTCTTCCCAGCGAGTGGCTTCTCTCTCTCTGTGTGTGTGTGTGTGTGTGTGTGTGTGTGTGGTGTGTGTGTGTGTGTGTGTGTGTGTGTGTGTGTGTGTGGTGTGTGTGTGTGTGTGTGCGTGCCGAAACACTGATTTCCCATTGCTAATTAAATATTGAAGCCGAGTGCAATAGCTGATGGAAAGAGTTATGGTGGATGCCTTACTGAGTCCCATATGAAGTCGCTCACTCGTTCTTCATTCACTGAAGTGCTGACTGGCTGACCTGGCCCTGTGTGTGTGTGTGTGTGTGTGTGTGTATGTGTGTGTGTGTGTGGTTTCCTCCTGTGACTGTACACCACAATAACTTTCCAGAACATTACGACAGGGCTGACGTGCCCCTTTATGTGTGTGTGTGTGTGTGTGTGTGTGTGTGTGTGTGTGTGTATTTTTATCTTGTGTTGAGACCTTTGCTGTGCTTGCTAATGAGCGAAGCTGCAATGTACCATTTGATGGGTGGCGACCGGTTCAACAGGCATTGACACCGCAAGCAAATGTGATGTCTCATCGTGACTTAAGTAAACTGAAGGCTATGCGGCAAGAGTGACTAATCTTAGTGGTGTCCTGATAATAATAATAATCCTTTACATTCGATGTTGCACCTTTCACATCCAGGGGCATCTCAAAGCTCTTTGTAGCATACACCGTAAAGTGGAGTGACTGCATTTTCTAGGCAAACATGGCCGCCCAATTTGCACACAGCAAATGTCCCACAACCAGCTAAGAAGTGGGGTTAATCATGATCAATAAAAATAGATGGTAACACTCCTCTATGGTGTTCTAATCAACAATAATAAACCACAATAATACAATAATACAAATTGGTCATTTCAATCCATGACTGTTTTTGGGGACGCTGCTGTGCGCGATTGGCTGCCGCGATTCGCCCCAAAATATACAGTCAATTCACTTTATAGCATATTCTGTGAAGCGCTTTGAGACGTCGATAGGATGTGAAAAGTGCTATGCAAGGATTATTATTAGTAGTAGTAGTATTATTTCAATTCAAGCTGCTGCAGATCAATTCAGACTGTGTGATAACATTTGTAGTATGTATTTGTGCAACGCACTCGATCTGGGCCATGGTGATCTGTACTGCCAAAAGCCTGCGGCCAATTGGATTGTTGGCTCTCCACTTAACTGTTGGAATTGTGGTTCATGTCTGTCTTTAGTTTATGTGTCTTGTATTCACCTCTTTTCTCCAGCTTTTTTTCTGGGCCCGGCTTCACTGAAATGAGAGGCTTTCATGTACGGTCATGAGCGCTGAAGTGACAGAAAAGTAAAAGTAGCTTTTTTTTGGCACCGTCGGAAGACTGATTTGAGATAACCGTAACATGTTCCAAACTTATCAGCCACGACAACGTGCTGTGCACGAGCTGTTAAGTGCGGAACTGTGTGTGTCGAGACCGTCCTCGTGACACCAAGGGGTTGGTGTGCGTTCGACCCGCAGTGAACACTGAGACTGTGCTCTCCTCGGGCTTTGATTCGATGCAACGGTGCAGTGACTCGGAGACAGCTGCCAACCAGCTCTGAATTCCTCTCCCACTAGAGCGCGAGCACGATAAAGACAAACTCTGGACATGCACACTTAAATGCATTCATCCTGCCCACTGACTGTTTAAAGTGCAAGCACAAGGAATGACATTTCACTCAGAGCTTCCAACCGCCCCGTGGAGACAGAAAGCGCAAACCTATTTGCTTAGGATTCACCCCTGTCGGCTACGGGGGCCTGAATCTGGCGAGGTTTTCTTCCCACGCGAGAAACGGGTAACTGTTTGCAGAAATACCGCACGTTGGAGCTCGGTCGGCCTGTTTATTAGCCGCAGTAAGAACGAGGTAAAGCAGCGCGAGCTGTCTCAGTGCATCAGGTATAATCGCTCTGGCTCTGACATCTCGCCGCTGGCTCTTGATGCTGGAAAAAGCACCATCAGTGAAATCCCATTGCTGTACTTTGTAAAACAAGTGGCCAAGCAGCTTAGTTTACGGTTTACGAGTAAGAAAGGAAAATACAAGAGTCAATTGGTTAGCATTGCCAATAAACCATTGCCTGGAAGGAATAACCACCACCGAGATTGCAAGAGATCATGCAAGCGCAAGCAGTTGGACGGTGTGCAGCCAAGCACTGACCGATTCACCCCTGATTTGCACAAGTTTCCTTTGCGCAGACCCTTCCTCCCTCGAGGCACGCGGAGAAACGGCAGAGCGGGATGGGCAGTTTATTGATCTGGCCGCGAGATCTGGGTAAAAACGAACTTGGGATTTTGTTTCGCTCGCCAGCGAGCAAAGAAAATCCAAACCCATGTTTTTTTGTTTTTAGTTGCCCCCGAAAGCGATACGGGCTAATCATTTCGAAAGGCAAGAAGATGCCTTGGATGCGAGCACCAATTTTGAAGACTTCGAGCCTCCCAGTTTGGGCTGGCAATCCAGTGCGGCGGTTGTGGGGAAGAGCTCAGTTGACAGAGTCGCCATTCATTTGGAAGAGACATTAAACTGATCTCTTGCCTGTGCCTTGGTCTAGATACATGTTAAAGATCCCTCAGCGCTATTCGAAAAGAGACTGCAGTTTCTCCCGTTGCCGCGGCCAACAATCTCCCAAATATAAATTGATTGTCTGCTTTACGGCTCTCTGTGCGGCTGAACAAATTGACTGCTGCTGTTAGCCAACAAAAAAAGCCATCGCACTTTATATTTTAAAAACACTTTGAGGCGTTTTGATGATGTGATAAGCCACTGTATCAAATGCTAGGTTATTTCATTTATTTGTGCCCAGCGGTGGGATTGAAGTGTGACTGGAGATCAGAGGGGAAAAAGAAAGCCTGTACTTCAGGAAAAGCTTCTTGACAACTAGAATAGGAAAGCAATTTGTTCCTTGGTTTATTCAACCGCATAGAATTTCCCCACTCTGTCTATGTATCTCTGTCTGTGTGTCTACGCCTGTCCATATCTTGGCCTTTGTCTGTGTGTATGTGTACGTGTGTGCCTTTTATACGTGTGTCTCACTCTGTGGCTGTGTTTGTGTGTGTGTATCTGTGCCTGTGTTTGTGGGTACGTCTCTCTCTCTCTCTCTCTCTCTGTGCCTGTATGTGTGTGTCTCTCTCTCTCTCTCTCTCTCAGTGCCTGGATCTGTGCGTAATTTATTTTGATTTGTAGGTGGTCCTTCTCGAAAGGAGGCCTTCTTAATCTAGTGACACCTTTGACTTTCACCTTGGCGTCTGCTATTCAGACAGACTTAGTCATGTAGCACAGGATTAAAGTGACCCTTGAGCAGACGAAACGTGGTGAGGCTTTGCTCCAGGCTCACAAAAGAGCCGAATAAAAGCGGGGAAAGGAAGATTAAAAAGGAGCAGTTTGTACTTGCCTGTGTGAATTACTCCCCATATTGCTTTTGTGCCTGTGTCTGTGTCACGTTGCACTGACCTCAGCAGGTAATGTATTGTTAAACAGCACGGCGGAATGGAAAGTACTCGAATCAGCAAATTTTTTATTTTTTTTCCCTTCTTTTGGAACTCGAAATTTATCTCCAAGCTCGGCAGGAATTTGGGCACGCTCTACAGAAAATCTCCGCCAACCATCCTGATTAGCTTGCCTTAACTCTACCTGCTTGGCATGCAGAGATGCAGAGGAGCAAATATTTTTTTAAAAAAACTTTAAACTGACATTGCCCTCAAATCCCACAGTCATCACGCTTTACAGTATATTCTGCGAAGCACTTTGAGATGTCACGAAGATGTGATAAGGTGCTATATCAAATGCAAGGATTATTATTACTGTATTATTATTTTCAGGGAAGTCAGAATGAAAGTCAACTGCCCTGGGAAATAAAAGTTCTCCAGAACAATCCCATTGATAAAAAAATAATAATAGTAATATTATTAAGACGTCTCAAAGTGCTTCACAGAAAATACTGTAAAGTGAAATGACTGTATATCTCGTGGGTGAAATGTCATTACTGAGTCTTATCATACGAGTCAGAATTTGGCAATGAAACATGGCACTTTACAGTCGTGTAACATCCTGTGAAGCACTTTGAGACGTCCTCCCGACATTAAACACACCATGTCAAATGCAACAACGACAAAAACAAAATGACACCTGTACAGCGCCTTTCACGTCAAGAGGACGTCCCAAGGCGCTGGACAGTCATTGTTTCAGACCCGAGCTGGGGTCGGGGACGGGGAGGGTAGAGGGAGAGTGGGGGGATTGGCTGCAAGCACTATAGCTCACGGATGAACCTCCTTAAATCAGCACGGATCAATTCCTCCCATTTCTGTGAGAGGAGCCAGGGTGATGATCGGCATGTAGTGGTGTGTGATTAAATATTGTATAGTTAATGCATATTATGCATTTGGCACAATTCATTGCCCTTCGGGCATCGGGAACCTGGAGTGGAAGTGCCTTTAGCAGGAAAGAAATGGAAATGAAACTATTCGGAGTTTCAAAATTGCAAATAGAGCTGTGTCTCTTTTTTGTTAGCATTTCCTCATAAGTATAATTATACATTGTTAGACAGGTGGCGTGGATTAATTTCTATTTTGCGGGATCACAGGCAACATGTGACCGTATTGGTGATCACTATAAGAATGATAATCATCCTTGCATTTGATATATATAGCGCCTTGTCGTGCCATGGAGATGTCTCAAAGCACTTCCAGGAATACTGTATACTGCATACTGTAAAGTGTATTTTGTGGCCCTCATTCAATAATGCCCTGTTTCATGGCCACGATCTAACACAATTTAATTGGTGCTTAATTTTTCACTAATCTCCCCCACTTCCCTCTCCCCCCCCCCCCCCCCCCCCCCCCCCCCCATCCCCAACCACCCCCCCGTCCCCAGCTCGGATCTGAAGCAGTGACTGTCCAGCGCCTTGGGACCTCCTCCTGACGTGCTATACGAGTAATTTTATTGTTTTTTCTAAATTTCCACATTTCTAGACGTGCATTCTGCGGGAAAGGTTGGATGTGAGCCAGAGCGAGTGGACGCGAGTGATGCGCGCACTTACTCGCGACTTTGTTTGCGAGTTGCGTCGGACTCTAATACAGTCAGTCGTCTTCATTGTGGAGAGTATGTTGCGGACAGACAGCGGGCACGGGGCCAATGCAGTTCAGCTGTGTGACCCAGTGACCCACACAGGATATGAGACCGCATCTCGCCGAGTTCTCTCGGCTTGAGAGCAGGCTAATGCACCAGGTCCAGTCTCACTTCCTCCCTCCACCACCGTAAACACTTTCCCACCTCGAATGCTTCTGTACCACATTTCTCCGGCCACTTACTTGTAGTCCTTCCACCGCAACTTGTGCGCCTCTGCATCAAGCCGCGGGTGTTTTGATTTTATTCATGGGGAGGCTTATTTGTACTGTACCTCTCAGGCAGTGAGTGAATTCCCATCTGTTTCTGTCTGCAAACCCTCTGAAAATCAATGTGTTTTTCTCTCTCCTTCCTCTCCCTCCTCTCTCTTTCGCGCACACACACACACACACACATAGCTTTGGTGTGGTCTTGGTTGATAAGTTGCAGATTAGATCCAGATAGTTTTTGGTGCGCAGTTTGTTTTTGCAGCTTACCAGCTTTCAACTTGTTTTGCAGGTGTGTGATAGCTGCGTCTTGGGAAAGCCAATTGGGGAGGGAGAAAGGGAGATTTCAGCTACTGAACTCCTGCATTGTTCAGACACCCTGCTTAACCCCTATCTTGCTTTCAGCTTTGCTGGGGGGGGTTCGTTACTGCCAATTTGCAACTTGTCTTCAAATTGAGGGGGAGGTGGGGATGGGAGAAGGTCCAAGCCACTGACATATGTTGCACGTGTTGTGTTTCTGCGTGTACTGTGGTCTCCAAATCTACTTATGACCAATGGAAATCGAGATGATTTTTCTTAACTTCCTGTTTGTCCCTCGTCCCCTCTGCTCCACCGTCGGTGGCCTTGCCTTCAATCACTACACCCCGAAACTCTGGAACTCTCTCTCCCTCAATCATTCTGCCTTGCCCCCCCAAACTCCCTATGTTCCAATCCTGTTTAAAGGATTGATCATGCCTGTGAACACCTCCGACTCTCTCTCGCCCTAGTTAAATATTCTGTGAAGCGCTTTGAGACGTCTCGAAGGCAGCATTTTTTAAATTGTCCATTCACCTCACGGCTGTCTGTGGGTCATTGCTGCACATAAATTAGCTGCCCCATTCACTTACAGAATACACAGTCACTAGACATTACCGGGGATCCTGTGAAGCATTTTCGACGATGTGATGAGGTGGTCTATCAAACTGCAGATTTGTTCCAAATAAATTGTCGTTCCCACGTGGATGTATTAGATCATAGAGAATCTTGGTAAAATCCTGCAGATAATGTCAATGTGCTTTTTTTTTGACGAGCGGCATGGTAACAAATTAACTTGCTAACGTTGTGGTAGAATACATTATTCTCACCCACCCATCGAGAATTTGGTGTCAAAATAGCCAGTGAGCTTGCAACATGCTGGATTCTGTTTCATATCCTGTGTGGCCCAAGGGTCATCTAATGGAGCTGTGTGACCTTGTGCTGGTCAGTGGGGGTTGAGGTAGCTGATCTCAGTTTGCTTGCTTTGCCCCCTGCAGTGAAATACCGCACGGATAGGGCTCCAATATCAGCGTGGTCACTTGTTCAGGAGAGTGGTCTGAAGCCTTGGATTCCTACCCCAGCACAGAGCAGGGAAAGCAAAGTTCCCGTCTGCCTGTTTAGGTGGATGTTAAAGGTACTATTTGCAACAAGATGGGAGTTTCTGTTTGGCGTCCTCGCCAACAACCCAGATAAATTTGTCGTTGATTTCATGAGCGTTTGGTCTGTACACAACGCTATGTTTGCTATGTTTGCCTGTTAAACTATATTTGAGATCGAGTCATGACCTGCTTTCAGATGTTTTTGAGTTAAGAAGTGCTCCATCAAACGGGAGGAATATAATGAAATAAGCAGATGGACTTTCTAATAACTTTTATTGGACTAATTTCAGAAAGTAGCTTGATGCGTTGATTGCCAGTGGCTAATGGTAGGGTGGGTGTTTTGGAGGGATGAGATCGGAGAGGCTGAAGAACCTTCTTCGTCCAAACCAACCTTGTGATTTTGTGCGAAGGGCTCCTGGCCTTTTATTTGTTTGTCCCGCGCAGTGTAATTTATCTGCTACTGAATACAAAGTATTAGCTTCAAACCTTGCCTGATACGCCAGAGTAGATGAAAGCAAACGTGAAGAAGATCAAAAGCACCTCAAATAGCCAAAGGCACAGCCATATCTAAAATGATTTGTCTTTGTCTAATAACTGGGGGTTGAATCCATTTGCCACTGGAACATCTTGACTCGGTCTACTGCCAGACGGCCCAACAATAGTTATTTTCTCTACCTGCTGTGCAGCAAGGTTTATCGTGGGTGATGGGCAGCATCCTTTTAATCTAATCTTGGGTGTTAGCGATGTTAAATTAAGCTTTACAAGTGAGTTCCATCTGTAGGAAACAGCTGTGAAGCAGTGAAAAGTTGGGAGTAGGAGGAGGAGGGGCGGATGTATTACATTCTGTGGAGCCTGTAAGAGCTTCAAGGCGAAAAAAAAGAGAGGTACATTTGCTGGTTTAAAAGCCAGAGCTAGCAGTCCTCAAGGTGTCAGTCTGGTTCAGTGTGTAGCACTCGACTACGAGTCAGAGGGCTGTGGGTTCATGCCCCCCACATTGGAACTTTCAACTTATAGTCGAGCTGATACTCCAGTGCAGTGATGGGGGAGCTCTGGGACGTCCTCCCGACGTGAAAGGTGCTAGATAAATGTAATTTTGCTGTTGTTCTTGTCGCTGGGCGGGGGGTGAGGGCGGGAACGCTGCAATGTTGGAAGTGAAGAAACACGAATAATGCCTTCTACTAGAAATCTAACAAATACAAAATCCCATTTACTTTGAACGGCGCTATACAAGTGTAACTTTGTTGTTGTTGTTGGATAAGTTACTTTGGCCAGAGAATCTCTCTCTCTTTCTCTTTCTCTCCTTGCACAAGTTTAGTCATCAGGGCCTAGAATGCTTGAATTTCTCAATTCGAAAAATTCAACTGAAACGAAAAAATAACATGGAAGGTGTGAGGTAAATATAATAATGTTGTTTATGTTGGTGTCCCTGAATAGCCATCAGGAATGCATCTGAACGAGGTGAATCCTAGCGATTCGCTAACTCGAGACAGGCGGAGGGAGGGATTCAAACCCACAACCTGACCTGCCTGTTCTCAAACCCAGCTCCAGGTGGTGACTTTAACTGACCCCTTGAAGGAGGCTCGTTGCTGTATTAACATTGTGGGGGGGGGTGAGTGGGGGTTGGGGGTTTGGTGAATGTTGGGAGGGAGAGAGACGGGAAAGCAATAAACGGAGCGAGTTACTAAGCAAATGCTACTGACCTGAAGCACAATCTATCTCCCTTGGACGTGCAATTTGCAAAGACATACAAGTTCTTCATTTGTTTTCAGCATCTTGCCCATACCTCCTCTAGGTATTTCCCGCAGCAAAACCATTGACTCACTATCAAAGCTGAGCGCAAATGATTTTGAACAGGCACATGGATTTCATCCAGTAGTTGCACTTTTGAATTCCCTACACAGCTCTTATATTGTATCATTTATCATTTGTCATCTCCGCACATGGATGTACATCTGTACGTTATACCGGGAGGTATCCGCCGGGAAAATCTAGGTGAAATCCCTTCTTTTTTTATCCCCCCACCCCCACCTCCCCCTCCCCCCCAAACAGAAAGGCTTGACAGAATTATTTAAAGACATTTTACAGGGAAATAAATAAAAGACAGATGCTGAGCTGTAGAGACCGTTCTGCCAGATATCAACACCAAATTAATACTCCAAAGCAGTTGTGTTTCCCTGTACAAGCAAGTGTAACATTTCAGCTCGGGCCATCAGAACTAGATACTGAACAATGGTGAAGTTTAGAGAGGGTAGGCATAAGGGAAGGCAGGTTAATCTCAGCTCCTCTCAAGGCTGAAATTGATTTGATGAGATTAAAAGGCTGTGTAAGATGACACATGGAAACCATAATTTTAGTTGAATGTTATTAAAGATCTGATTGATACCCTGCCCTCCTCGGAATGCTGCACTGACTAGTTAATTACTGTGCGGATAGAGTGAAATTGATTCGGTTAATGCAAAAGGCAAAAAATCGGCCAAAATCTGTTTCAGGGAAGAGAAGTGAAGGGACTGCATGCTCTATAAAAAAAGAGGGAGGTTAGAAGTTAGTGACGGAGCTGTAAGTAAAAATTGATCTTCCATCAAAATCTGCCCTATTAGCTTCACAAAGAAGCCCACTGTAATGGTAATGATCTGGTAATGATCACGTTAGTGCAGGTGTTGAAGAGGTGGGATTAAGGTTTTTGAAGCTCATTATAATTATGCATCTGGCATGTTCCTTGCCCATTTTCCTGTGTGTGTATGTGTGCATGTGTGCGAGTATGTGGACATGTTCCTTGCCCATTTTCCTGTGTGTGTGTATGTATGCGTGTGTGCTGTACACCTTTAGACTTGAACACTTTGTTCTTTGCTGAACCTCATTTTAATACGTCTATAAAAAATAAATTGGTTGCTTCTTGCAACAACCCTTCCTGTGTCCCCATTCCATCTTTTGAAGGAGACGTCTCAATGGGGATCTTGAGAACATTTGGGGATGATTTTCAAATGGGCTGAAAGGCCTTCTTTATCCAAATCGATCTTGTGATACATTGGAAGAATGTGGACGCTGGTATCTTGTACGATTCTAATATCAAGCTGTAGCCCAAACTTTCAGGTGACCCACTAAACCACCAAATTCCCTTTCTGGCTGGGTATTAAAGTTCCCAAGGCACCATGTGAAAAGAGAAGGTGTTTCTCTTGGGGGTATCTAGCCAACAATTTCTCCGCAACAAAATTGGTCACTCACTTTGTGGCTGTTCTTGGGGCCTTCCTGCGTGCAAACTGGTGGCCGCTTTCACCTTCAAATGCAGTCAGTAATAATCATAATAATCCATGCATTTGATATAGCGCTTTTCACGTCTTCTAGATGACTCAAATACGCTGGACCAAAAAATTATCTGAGGACACTTTGAGACATTTTGCTGATGCAAAATGTAAGACTCATATGTATAATGTGCTGAAGCAGCCTTTAGCAAGAACGCAGCAGTAAGCCGTTTAGAAGGATTGCACAGAAACAGACTGGAATTGGTATGTCTCGAGTCTAATTCTCCCCCTAGAAAAATGAAGTGAGGTCAGTAACCCAGTTTCGAAGAGACAGTGTGGAGCACTTTAGAAACCAAATGCAATATAAAAGGTGGAGGCTGGCAAAGGGGTAAGATTCAAGCCATTTCTAAGGTAGGCCAGGGAAAAGCAATCTCTTTTAATTGTGGACTTGTTAATCTTACATTTATCAGAAATGTGACTGACGTACAATTTGATTTTTCTTTTGTTTTGCACTAGTCGTCCACACACTACCATCTTTTACCTGAGCATCAAAGACCGCACCTTCCCTAGCCTCAATATTAGAGCTGTCATCTGTCAGACATGACATCGCCCGCAACCTCTGATTAGCTCTGAAGACTGAAACTCAATCTGCATTCCGGCAAATCCAAACTGGACGCCATGACAACATCAAAAACCCGAACGCACCATTTCATCACCTTTTCATTTCGGCTTCCAACTGTGCCATGTCACAAATGCTTGAGCTCAATCCCGCAGCGAGCACCATTTCACATTCACTTCAGAGAACACACTACGACAAAAAAAAAAGTTTTGCCTCGGCTGTATGAGAGAATGTCAGACGGACGTTTCTGGAGGACAAATGCTTTTGAACACGATTCTGTAATGAATGGAATCGGGCCAGTTTTTTGGGGCCGTTCACAATCTTTTGTGCAACTCTTTCCACGCTGAGTTTTATGGGGGCAACGTCTCTGTATTGAAATTGTTCTGGGCCCGTCTTTGTAACTGAACGTTTTGTTCAGAGTGCTTCCTGTTAAAAGTAGAGAAATGTACTTCCAACATACTGCCAGCGTGACAGGGAGGTTGGATTGTAAAGCCTTCAATTTACAGGAATGTGTAATTGATCCGATCATTTTGTTGTCTGTTTCGTAATGGGAATATCAGGAGGGGGAGGAAAAGGTCAAAAGATTCACTGGATATTAAACTTATTAACAACTGCATAACGCAGAGTGAACTTTGCTTTTGTTTTTATGTTGTTGTCCTGTCAGACCAATGTTTCCGTATGTGTGTCCCCATCACTCTCTCGGAATTTACAAGTTTTCATGTGGGTATGGAAACATCTTCTGCTCGGTTGGGTCGAAATTTCAACTCTGTAGTGGCGGATGAATATGCAGTCAATTCACTTTGCGGTACACTCTGCGAAGTGCTTTTAGAGGTCTCAAAGGCGTGGCGAGGCACTGTATCAAAATGCAAGGATTATTATCATTATCGAAGCAAAGGTGATTAACCTGGGGATTGTTAGGAAAGCTTTGGTCATCTCAAAAGAGCCTTCGGGATCCGGTCTCCAATCGAACACTGATTACAAAAAACGCATGCAATTTAACCCCCCCCCTCTAGACCTGCTCCGTGAAGGGAAATTAATATTGAGTTGAGGCTTGATAAAGGATTTCACGTCCTGTGAGCATCACCCAATGTTGTTGTTCTAGATGCTGCCTTGTTGCCAGTGAACTTTGGCTCAACCTTAAGACAGAATGAGAATCCTATATAACATTGCAGTTGTCAGTGTTTTAATCGATGTTCACTTTGAATCTATTCACGGCGATTTTTAATTGCTGAAATACAAAAATACCTCCACATAAACTTGAGACGCGCACCATTCAACAAAGCTTCAGGCACCATTAAAATGTCAAGTGGTCGTAAACGGCAGGGAAATGCGCTCAGTGGCCTTTGGCAGCTTTTCATTGGCAACTTTTTTTGATCTGTGACTGGAATTCATGGCATTGTTATCTGTGCCCTTTTATTTCTTCTGGTTGACTGGCAGAAATGCAGTTGAAAATGCTGGTTACCAATAAAACAATGAATGAGTTCCTTTTTATATTTCGAAATGAACCGCTACAATAATGCGAGCAAATATATTCATGTGTGCTGAATAAATGGACAAAAAAAAATGCAATTGTTTGCACTTGAGTTATAATCTCTTTCCTGCTTTGAATTTGATGAAATGGTACATAACTGATTCACAGGCTCTCGTTTGAATGGTGATGGCGATCTTTGGCCCATTTCATCTTGATTTCACTCCCTCAAAAGAAGCATCTCTTACTTAATAAAGCAGTTACCATGTAGCATATCACATAAAGACAGCAATTCACTGCTGTGGTAAATATGTTTCCACAGCATTTTAAGGAAGGCGATAGATTACGGTGTTCACAGCACATCCAGAGTTCGGTGACAGTTTGTTCCTTCTGAAAGCCTAAAATATTGTTAATTACTTTTAAGAGCTTTTTAGCGTGATTTCTTAGGTGGTTAGGGAGCATCCAGTGTCATTTTGTATTCCATTAATAATAATAATAATCCTTGCATTTTTATATAGCGCTTTTCACGCCTTCTAGATGTCTCAAAGCGCTTCACAGATTATACTCTAAAGTGAATTGACTGTATAGTTGTGGGCGAAACGCGGCAGCCAATTGTGCACAGCAGTGTCCCACAAACAGTCATTGTATCCTCTTGCCCAAATTTTGCTGTTAACCCTGATTCCTTGTGAATTCTAACTAGGCTTTGGTATTGAGGTTACGTTGGAGTCTGTAGGTCGCATTGTTTGAAGTTTGTGTCTGCTATCCTGCCCTGGAGAGGCCTGACCACCTTGCTGTAATGTCAGAACGAGCTGTGAACAACTTTTGTGGTGTTGATTTTGCAAGTAACCCAATTTGCCAGGTGTGAAAATATAGCGCGAGTTGAGAGGTTCATTCAAAATGATCTCATTATTAATCGGGGCTGTGTTCAGTTCTGGCCTCCACATTAGCAAAGATGCATGCACAAGTCTGGGAGAGAGTGCTTAGAGCAGCTGATCCCGTGAGGAAAAGATATCAGCTATGAGGGAATGCTGGAAAAGCTTCAGTAGTTTGAGTAGACTATTGAGATGTATCAGATATTAAACGGTAGAGTTGAGGAAGATAAAAACAGGAGGGCAAGCTTGGATTCATTGTCCATGTGTGAGCCTTGTTTGTGAGGACTGTACTTGCAGCCAGTAGTTACATAGCAAGTAGTTGGTTCTATGTGTTGATACATTAATGATGGTTCTACGATGGTTCAGTGTGTCCAAACATCAACGAGATTGGTTCAACAATGGGCAGAATGTCATGTGTCTGTAAATGAGCGTAGACTTGCTTGAATAATAAACTTTGCAAGAGTTATATACAAAGCTGATGGCAAAGGTTTTCTGAATTCCCCATTTACCCTTCAGGTGATGTGCACAGGGGGAATAAAGTGCCCTAGTCATGAAGGCACCCCATAGGCAATCAGGCAAAACCAGCCAAATACTGTACTATGTGTATGTGTGTGTGTGTGTGTGGACATTGGAATTATTCTTGGTCTGCATGGCTCCTGAAGCCTATTTGGTGCATTTATCAATCAGAATGTGGGGACTCTTGTCAAAACTAGCCAAGTGAACCTTATTATTTCAATACAGCACGTATGAATAACCTTTTTTTGCTTTTTTTTTGAGCGTGTGTGAAACCTTAAGATTTTCCTTAACGTCAGTTTCAGGAATGAAACCCGATGAAACGTTGCGATTGAGATGGTGTTTACTGTGCTAGGCGAGCGGTGATTTTGTGGCGTGAGGATTAATGGTATAGTTTTTAAGGAGAATATCTAGAACTTTGCAAAACATTATTCTTTCTGTCAGCCCAACATGCAAAAAAAAAAAATGGGCTCTGGCAAGTCTGCTCAATCTTCTAAAGGCTGAACAAAGAATGTACACATAACAAAATTGCTCCCTGTGTTTGGTGGCGGAGGTATGGAGACTGCATGGTATGGCGCATTAGAACACGCTGTTTAACCTTTGGGACCTGGTTTTGGAATCCGGCCCAGATGCAGTGAATAAAGCTTCATTTTCAGATGGCGACTTCTGGGGAATCATAAGCGAAATACATCCGAGTTGACTCGGTTCAGGCTCCAGTGAAATTAGTGCAGGGAAACCAAACTGGCCCCGAACTGGGCGAAAAACTGTCAATCATTAGGCAGCCGATTGTGAGCGACAGGAGCAGAGAGAATGCAGGGAGCCCGGCTGCCCCTGAACGGGGTAAAGTCCCCGCCAACTATATGGTTTGAGGTATGAGGAACCTAAGGTGAGGAAAGATGAAGGACTTTCAGCTTGTTCTCTTTGAAATGGAGGAGACTTTGGCGAACGGGCTGATGTTTCCCATGAAGATCGCAGGCAATGCCGACCCAGAGACATTGCAAAGAGGTTCAACTTAACAGGTGTTGATCAGCACCCTCTCATTCCATCAGAACCAAGATGGTGCAGGGGGAGCAAAGGAACTTGTCTGGTTCTCGTTCATTCACCTAAATGTTGCATCTCTGCTGGCTCAAAGTGGGCTTCAGGTTCATTTTGCTGGGGGTAAATTGAGAGTAGGGGAAGATAACTTATAATAATAATAATCATTGCGTTTGATATGGGGTCTTAGGTTCATTGACAAAGCACTTTGTAGAATATACTACTAAGTGAATCGACTGTATATTTTGTGGGCGAAACGCGGCAGCCAATTGTACACAGCAGTGTCTCCCCACAGACAGTGCCGTGGATTGAGTGACCCAATTTTTTTTTGAACCAAACAAGAGTGAAGGCAGGGCATTGTTATGCAAACAGTAATTATCCGAGTCCCAGGCGTTCACTTGACCACCAGACACTTTTTCTTTCTGGACTGAGAAAGAACTGAGAGGTTATAGTAAGAAGGTGAATCGGTGGAACTCGGATCAGTCAAAAGTGAAATGCCTTGTTGACTCTTTTAAGATTTTGCTGTTTCTAATAAGTCTCGTGTTCCCGTAACAAGGCAATAATTGGTGAGTTTCTGAACGTTAAGGATTTGAAATGCTGTACATGTGTTGGGAGTTCTGAACTGTAAAAATCATTTCTGCTTAGGCATAGCTTGATAGCTGTCACAGAGAAAGAAAAAAAAAAGTTGGCACTTCAGTGTTGCCAACCTTCATCTTGAACAGCTGCCAGAAAGGGACAAAACCCATGTGTTATCGGAGCTATAAATCTGAGGAATATTAGAGCAGAGATTTAACATAAAGCAAATGCGGTTGAGTTTTAGTTGCAGGGAACAGGTTAGTTTCATCTGGTGGAACAATAAGACACTATCCATCCTAACAACAGTGTCCTATCTTTCCCAACACCTGTGGTACTTTGTCTTGAAAGCAACTGTCCCAAATCTGCCACTGAAAGCGCACCGATCTCCTAATCTTCCCTGGGCTGGTCCTGACAGGCTTGTAAACCTTATCCGGTAGATGATGGAGTGATTCCGCTGTTGTCCAGATCCAGAGGTGCACATCCTTCTACTTGTCGTCTTGTCTATCAGCACATCAGGCAAGGCTCAGAGGTATTCATTTACTATTCAGGCAACCCTAGCCTTCTGTAAACCCTTACAAATTACATGATTACGATCTTATTTGGTGGGCTGTGTCATTGTACATTAAGTCTGGTCGAGGCAAAAATGCTGTTAATTGCCTTACTTTACCATTGTTTACAACCTGGACATATTAACCAGAGAAGCAATTTAAAGGGCATGTCGTATAATAATGATTCCTGCAATTGATCTAGCGCCTTTCACGTCAGAAGGTTGTCTCTATGTGCTCCGGAGGATTTTACTGTGGAAGTGCGGTGACCGTGTATTTGCGGGCAAACGCATACAAAAGAATACAACAACACACATTTACATGGGCCTTTTTGTTTACTACGCACAGTTGCAAGTGCTTGGCAAAGATGGTGGTGACCATTTGGGCAACAACCGGAGCTTGTATTTGTATAACACCCTTCACACAGGGTAGCGTGAGCAGGGAGGGGAGGAGGAAGAATCCAAGGATGTTGGCCAAAGAGAGATTGGTTTATAGAATGGATTTTGAAGGCATGGAGAGTGATGACATGTCGACGAGAAGTCTTGGTTGCCAATGGTGAGATGGAAGGAGCAATGCATGAGCAGGATATTATCATAATTAATATCAGAGGCCTGAGTGAGTAATGGAGTGAGAATAGGGATATTGCAGAGGTAGAAGAAATGAATGCTTCCTACTGTATAGATAATAGATTGCCTTTCAAGAATTTGGGGGAAATTCTCGTTATGATGAAGACATGTAGTGGATCCTGACGTTCAGTCCTCAAACCCATCCTCGGTCTCGTGAAAGGAGACGGGAATATGGATTGAAAACCGGGGATGGCATTTAAATATTTCTGAGTAGAAAGCGTTTTGATAAGGAATCTCGAAGTGAAGTTACTGGATCTCAGTTGCAAATAAAGGAATTGTTTTGACATCTTGGATCATCTGCAACTGGTTTGGGGATTTGAACTCTCTCCAACTTCTATAACATTGACCAATTCCCCTCTGTGTGTGTGTGGATCTTAAAGGGACATTTTTACCCCTTGTGCAAAGCCTGAGACAACACACGATTGTGCAAAATGAATTGAGGCCCTTGCATGGAAGGTGAATAATCCTTGCATTTGATACAGCATCTCATCATGACTTTGAGCCATCTCGAAATGCTTCAACGAATATACTGTGAAGTGTCGTTGTACGGAGTCCTTCCAGATAATTGGAGTCTTCTCTTTGCATGTTTTACTAGTTGAATTAAGTTTGTAAACCGAGGTAGTTACAATGTAATATATGACACAGATAACATTCATCTTAGATTCATCTTAGTAGAGAAGGCCATTGGTAACTTGTTAAACCCTGGTGTTCGAAACCTTCACCTACTGAAGAACTTGCCGTGCATCAGCCAAGTCAACCCACTTCACAATGTTGATAACTTCAATCAGGTCAAATTGTTGGCTCCTCTTCTACAAAGACAATAAGCCAAGCTTCCTCAACTTTTGCTCAGAGCTCAGATTCCTTCCCAAGTCTTGGCCTCTTAAGAACACTGTCATCCTTATTTAGATGAGGAAAATAAAACTGAACCTTAATCCAAAGAGAATTATTGAATGCCTTTAATAATATGAATTCTGCTCTTGCCGTTTCCAATAATGCTGTTTCCATTTTTACAACTGTTGCAAAGCACTGTACTGCTGATTCACCCCACCACTCCCCCACCCCATCCAACACCTCTTCCTGATTGACTCACTGCCAGACGCTTCAGTTTAATGCACCTTGCATTTCTCCTTATGTTTGCTCCCACGGGAATTAATTATGCGGCACTTTGAGGGTTAACGAGAAAAATAAACACAAGTTTAGAAATGATTCCCTGCAAATAAACCACAGTCTGGTATACAATTAAATATCGTTCTCAGACTGTGGGATTCATTTTTTGAGCACTGAGGATGATTCCCCTTGTGAACTCCCCTGGTCCAACTTTGCAGCAACTTTAAAACCTCCCAAATGAAGCCAGTTGGAGTCCACGAGCTTTGAAATGGTTTTGCAAATACAAAGCATGGCGTCTGATCGATGCCAGCTTTAATCTGCTGTAGCCAAGTCATTTTATTCACTGAAATAAAAGTACATTTGTAAGTTAATATTATCCACCCCCCTCCCTCACACACATACAAACAATGGCCAGTTACACCTGGGTTTTTGTAGAAGGTGTAAGATTCCTTAAGCTTGCAGTAAGATTTGGAGAACATTTACAAATGATTCTGGAAGAGAAGAAAGGGGGAGAGAGAGAGAGAGAAAGAGAGCGAGAGTGAGTGAGAGGAAATGAGAGAAGGAATGAACGAGAAGGAGTGAGCAAAAGGGAGAGAAGGAGTGAGCGAAAAAGAGAGATGAGCGAGGGTTTGAGCAGGAGGGAGAGAAAGGGGAAATGGAGGGAGAGAGTGCAATGAGGCAGAGCGTTGCTGAATGTAATCACTGCAGTGCCCAATGCCACTGCCAACACTTCATTTGTGCTGGTGATTGGCACCCAATTCAGCTTGTTCAGTCATTGCAAAAGATGGAGTAACTAATGCATCGTACAGACATAATGCGGGTCACATACAAATAGGAAAACCCTGGGAAAAACAGACTCCAGGTCGGGCGGGGGGGGGGGGGGAGTGGGGGGGGTTTGGATAATGGGCCTCATCAAATCCTAGCTTCACTTCCCTAAGTCCATCATCAAGTAATCGCTAAAATCTACATTTAAAACTTTATATATACATATTTATTGCTGGGGAATTTATTACTTTTTATATAACAAGCTTGTTAAAGTGTTAACGGTGTTGAATTTTGCCTAGTTCAAAATTAGTGCTTCTTCGGAAACTGATTAATTATTTAACAGCAGAGACGCGTTGCTCAAAAAAAATCTTAACAACAGCATAATATTCAACACAAGTTACAACAAACATAGAAGATCGCTGGCTTATTTTTTTTAAATACTTCTTTTCAGCAGCAGAAGCTCTCCCTTTAATTGGAAGCAGAGATCCCAAAAAATCCCCAGTGAACTTGTACTTGGTCCTCTTACATAAAGCGATGGAAAAAAAATTGTTAGGGGATGAGCTCCTTTTCTTAGGAAGGATTAGAATATAAGTTTCCAATTAAGAAGTTGCTTTTTTTTCAACAAAAATTGAGCCTTTTTATGAAAATAGCAGTGTCTTATATTTGTGCCACTTTGGGGATAGAATTGATATCCTAGTGTATATTTGGGTTTTGACATTGTGGTTTAGTGTGAAACACTTTAACCCCTTTATTGTTAGCAGCTATTTGCTACCTTTCCCCCAGCCTTCCTCTCTCTCTCTCTCTCTCTCGCGCACACACACACACACACCCCTGCCCTCACCAGCTCAGGATAAAATGGCTCCTTAGCTCTTGGCAGAGCTGGACTCGCAACTTTCGAAAGCGAGCGTGTGCAAAACTGGGCAAAATTCCTGGTAAATGAACAGGAACATGTGAAAGCACATCAGCAGGACGTTTCCTTGTGCAGCTTTGCAGACTGAGAGGAGAGATAAGTTATTCAGAACCACTGGAATTTGCTTATCGCAAACTCTGTGCTTACTGTTAATGTTAGACATTTGGGCTGTCAACCACACAGGACTTCAGTGCAATGTTAGCCCAACAAACACACACGTGAGGACTTGAGGTGACACCTGAGGAGAAATTCCATCTCCCGTCTTAAAAGTTAACATCAGGCAAACTGGAAAATTCTTAATTTCGAGCTCGGAGCTGGTTTTCTGTAGTTATGGAGTGGAGTCCTGTAGCTCAGTGGTTAAGAACACTCGCCTTACAAGCGAGAAATCTGGGTTCGATTCCAGGCAGGACGAAACTTTGGGCAAGTTTCCTTACTCCACAGACCTAATAATAATCCCACACAAAAAAATAATAATTTGGTCACTCATTCCATGACTGTTTGTGGTACACTGCTATGCGCAATTGGCTGCCACATTTCGCCCATAAATATACAGGCAATTAACTTCACATTATATTCCGTGAAGAGCTTTGAGACATCTAGAAGATGTGATAAGGTGCTTTATCAAATGCAAGGATTTTTTTTTTTTTTTTTTTAAATTCCAAATTAGGGCTCGGTTCCAGAAATGTTCAGACGCAATGCTCTTTGTAGCTGGCAAACTTGGTGGTGGACTTTCAGGATTCGGATCGTGGTGTAGAGAAAATGTTTGTTTAAATATTTTAACAAATAGGGCTGGATTTTGAAGCCTTCCCTGTTGGCTCACATGTTGACAAATGGCCAATTGGGCAAGGACAACAGGGTATTGTTGATGCCCATGCCCCTGGAACCATACTCGATTTTCCTTTCTCCATGGATGCTGCCTGACCTGCTGAGTTTCCCCAGCAACTTCTGTTTTTGTTTCAGATTCCCAGCATCTGTAGTATTTTGTGTTTTGGTTATGTTTGAATCAGTGCCACTTCTCTTCCAGGAATGCCTACCTTGAAGAAGTTCTGCTCTTCTCTTTGACGTGACTTTCGTTCTGACGAAGGGTTGTAGACCCGAAACGTTGACTAATTTTCCTCTTTCCATGGATGCTGCCTGACCTGCTGAGTTTCCCCAGCAACTTCTGTTTTTGTTGAGAGGGTAGGAGGAGGGAGACATTACCAAGGAACTGGAGGCCTGGCATTTTCATTCCCTCAGTTATTTTACTTAGTCACCCCCTTGAAGCTCTGGCTGATAATAGACACTTTGAAGTTAGGCTATGAGCTTCAAGCAATTCCCTGCCCCCCCACCCCCAGTTGAAACAGGGCCTCGGATAAGATGTACTGAATTGATGCCAATACTTCAAGCTCTGTCTAAAAAAAAAGGAACCTGTATGCAATTTGGCCTTTGCTGGACCCTAAGGCAAAGGACTTCACAGTAATGCTTGGTGGGGATCAGCAATAAAGTCCTTTCCAAATTGGAATTCAACCAAGTTGAGTAAATTGGACTATTTTTTTTCCCCCTGGAAAATTTCTGGATCTTGGTCCACTTTGAAAAGGATGTGGATTCGAATCTGCTGGCCCACCGTAAAATGGCACCTGCCCCATACATAGCCTGTGAAACGTTACTTAATTTTTTCTTGGTTCCAGCGCGTTAGTTGTTCTAAGTGTCGTCACATCAGCAGCCAAGGCGGTGCATCCAATCTGTCAAGGCGGTGATCGGTGACCTGAGGGTGTCTGTCTACAGTCTATCTGGCGAGACAGAGGAGTCTCTCTCTGCTTTGGCACATCTGGGTTTTAAAATAACACTGGATAATGTGGACTCCGAGGATTTGAGTCCAACGCTGAAACTGGAATGACTTCATGTCGCCATGTCTAACTTCTGCTCGTTGAATGAAAAGTAGAAGAGATTAGTGCTTTTGTCAGCCAACCACCCAAAAGTACCTAGAATAGGATAGGACCCGTGCACTCAATGTTTCGGTTCCTGTGAAGTACTTCAGGCAATCTTTTTCCTTTCATGCCAGGTCTAAAGAACAGTGGACATGTGAGACTTGCATGCGGCAGAAAGAGTGAACGTGTTGGTTTATTCCCCCCTTAAACAGATGGTTAAAGTGAGGCCAGGAATGCAACGTAAACGAAACATTAAATATGTTTTATGCGTGTTAGGAAGAGGATGGTTTTGTGTGTGGGACCACAGTGTGATGTATAAGATCGGTTGTTCTCCTCATTGCTCTTTGTGCGATGAACCGTGTGTGTAAATTGTGTGTAAATCCCCCGTGTGTGTAAATCGCCTGTAAAATGAGCAGTCACTGTACTTCCACCAAGTGCGAGTTCCTGTGAAATGCTTTGAGATAATGAAAGGCGCTGTATCAAATGCGAGGATTATTATAGGACATAATCATATCGGGCTTTGCTGGACTCACTGAAGCAGACGTGGGGGACAACTATCAAACTGACTGATTCAACTCAGTCCATGGTGTTCAGGGTTGTAACTTGAGGGTGTAATGCATCAGTTGGGAGATGTACGTAGCCAGTAAAAGTGTCAAAAAAAAGAATTTGAGTCGATTGTTTTTTTGTCCACATTGTTGGAAAACGCAGAGAGTCTTTTAGGCCGGTGTTCAGTGTTGACTCCCACAAACCCAGTGGCCTCTGGTATCAGCAAACAACCCCAATATGATTCAACACAGTAGTTCACACATCCTGACATGTGCAGCCACCCTGAACTCAGACTAAACTATTCAACACCTACTGCACAGTAATGTTTTATTGTGTGTAGCTGGTGCTGGAGCAGTCAAAACATTTCATTAGCATCTTATTTTCTTCGCCAGGGGATGCCAGTGCAAATGCATTACCAATACCCGAAGCGTGGTTGCAGGAACAGAGAGAGAAATCTGTGCCATTCCAAAATGCCCATGATTTTTACAACCAGTGTTACCACAGAGCGAGTAGCGATGCAAGAACGCAAGCCAAGATTTACATGCTAGTTAACCCTCTGAGGCAGAGGGCATTGTTCTATTGTGGGTTTCAGCGCACAATCTAAAGACTTGTTCTCGCTGGAGTTCAGTAGTGCAATGATTTAGCCTGCACTAAATTAGTTTACCATTTTAAAACATATCAAATGCAAGGATCATGATTATTATTAATTATTCTTTCCACTCCCAAACCTGCTTCTACTTGGTCCACTGCACCTGCCCTCATCCTCGCTCGCATGCCAGCTATATCTGGCATGATGTCCTTCACACGAGACAGTAAACCAGGAAACCGCTCTGATCTGTCTGTTCAGATAGATGTGACAAATCCCACAGCACTATTTGAAAAGAGTGAAGAGTTTCTCCCAGTGTCCAGGCCAACAACCCGCCAGATGAATTAGCCGTTCGTTTCTCATTTCATGCTTGTTATGTGCTCTTGTCCGGACGCGTATTGGCTGTTGCGCTTGAAACAAAATGCACAGTCATTGCACCTGACTATCTGTGAAGCGCATGAAAATGACTTTAAAGTGTTCCAGTAGTTACTATCACGTGTAGTGACTGTGTTGCGGGCAGAACCGGTAGCCAGCACTGGGGTGTGGGGGGAGGGTGGGGGGGAATGGCAGTCATAAAAGCTGTGAAAACACAAGCCGGTTAAAGATTCACCATCAGCTTATTTGGGAACGAGAATTTCTGAGGCCAGTTTAACACACTTTGAAGCCTGTCGAAGGGAGTCGATTGGTTGACGTGTGGGGTCACGAGCGAGCTGGCGGTAAAAAAAAACTTCCATCTCGTGCAGCCCATTGGGTCCGAAGTGGAAGGCACGTGTGATACGGTTAAAACATGAGAGCGAATGTGCTTGCCTAATTAAGAATTTCCATGTGGAAGCAATCAGGGCTTCCCACTGCTGAAACTTGATCGCTCGCTTCAGAAGCTTATGGCATGAGGTTGTGCCTTGCATTCCTCGCTCGGTTCCACTGGTCCCAGCGAATGGACTTTGAGATCCCTAACCTGACCTCCAAATCCCCGATCCACAGCCTCCATCAGGGTGTCTGTCCGTTGCTTTCTTCTACTTTACCAACTCTGCTTCTCTACGTCTGTTGTGTCTGGGCATTGTGCCCTCTGTCCCATTGGTGGCCAGGCCTTTAACAATTTTCTCCAGCACAGTCTCCCCCCCCAAATCCCTTTGCCTTTCTGCCTCTCTCTCCCTGCTTTCAAAACCCTCTTAGAAAAAAAAAAAAATTGTCCTTGACCATACCATAGAATGAAAGCAATGAAAATGGATCAATTATACAATCTTGCAATGTTTGGGAGTAAAGAGCAGTTTTAAGAGTTAACCTCCCAACAAGGCGTGAATGGGTGCAGAAATGTTGCTTTGCTTCTGATTAAAGCTGATTAGAAGTTTTTTCCTCTCTCTCAATCCCTCTCTTTCTCTCTCTCTCTTTCTTGGGAGTGTGCTCAGTGCGGTAACGTGCGCAGGTTAAATCAGATTTGCTCCCAAGCAGATGAAAACATGCAGGGGCACAGGTCGGTGTGTTAATCTGATTTTCGGTGGACGACACTGAAGGAGAAATCTCGGCCTCACATGATGGGCTTAGCGGAGGCCTAGTACACACGGTGCCAATGTCTGTCAGCTTAGAATCTGCATCTAACATCAGATATCCCCAGCTGTGTGTGGGTGGCAGTTTGTGGGTGGTGAAATTAGAGAAGGCTTCCTCAGCAGCTAAAGCTGGGGGTTTTAACCCTTTGATACCAATCAAACTCCTACAAATTGCGCTCCACCGCATTCCGAGGGACACAAGTTCTCTTAAAAGATACGCGGGTGCTTCGTTGGGTAGGTCACGTTAAAGGTGTTAAAACCCAGTCATTTGGTTCCTGCAGCTCAGTGGTTCGAGCACTCGCCTTACAAGAAAAAGGTTTGTGTTCGAATCCAGGCAGATCAGGGCAAGACCTTAGACAAGTTTCCTTACTTCAAACACACGCCTAATAATAATCCGTCCAAAAAACACCATAATAATAAAAATTGGTCATTTTCAATCCACGACTGTTTGTGGGGGACGCTGCTATGCGCAATTGGCTGCCGTGTTTCGCCCACAAATATACAGTCAATTCACTTTACAGTATATTCTGTGAAGCGCTTTTTGATGTCGATAAGATGCGAAAAGCGCTATATCAAAAGCAAGGATTATTCTTTTTATTATGTATGCAAAGAAAATACAGGACTGGTGCCGGTGAAAAATTATTTTAGCATTGTCATTAATCCTTTTGTGTGAGCAACTGCGCAGAATTGTGCAGTGCTGCTTTGATTCCTGTTCTAGTCGCCAATTTGACTGTTCTGAAATGGGTTGATGGTTGCTCTTTTGTGGTGAAATCCAGACCGGTATCTCTGCTGAAACACATGGCTGTAAAAATAGTATTAGTAATGATCGTGAACGATGCTGATCCTTACTTTTGATATTGTACCCACAAGAGTGGATCAGTTCAGTGGTTTTTGTCCCCCCAAATAAAATTGGTCACTCTTCTCACGCACTGTTTGTGAGACATTAATGCGCGCGATTGTACTGTCGTAAATGCAGTTCATCCATTTCAAACGGATTTCTGTGGCTTTGAGATGGCTTTCCGATGCAATAAAGCGCTATACAAGGAATCCGAATGCAAGGAATATTATCATCGTAAATAAAACACGGAAACACGCACTCCCTTCCTCTCTCAGTCTCTCATGCATTTCATTGACACAGATCTTTCAAAAAAGAAGGACTGAGGAAGGGGAGAGGGGGAAAAAAAGAGATGTGGGAATATTTAAATCACAGCGGCTGGGGAGACGGTAAAGGTGTCTGGGGCTCTTGTGAATAAATAAGGTTTTTTTTTCAGAGAGACACTGTGCGACTGGGACTCCTGAAAGCGAGTTGTGGTACGTCCATAGCCCAGTCCACAAACCTACTAATTAAAATGGGAAATTCTAAACGGATGTGGCTAAAAGCGATGAGGTCAGATTCTTCTCGTAATGGGATGTTTTCTATAATATAAAAATCTGGTTTCTAGAATCGAGTTTCCTGATTGTTCGAGAGCCCTGGGGATCTGAACCACAAATAATCCAAAACATCTTCCCACCATGTCCTTTCATTATGATGCTCCATAAAGTCCTCTCCGCTGGAATTTATACTTTAGCCATGATTTGATTGCTTAATTTAAAGGGACAGATTTCCACCCTAACCTCCACCCCACCCCCACGCACTCACCTCCTTTTATTTTGTCTCTCTCTCTGTCTCTGTTAACATTTCTTCAGTTAGGACTGAGGCTGTTTGTCTAACAAGGTAACAACCCAATGACTCAGAACAATTCTCTCTTCTTTATTCCGTGCTCATTTTCTATTGAAATAATGCGATAAGTGCTATGTGAACGATTACACTGCAATTACTCTCTGCCTCGCGGAAAAAAAACACAATTTATACATCCCCTTCAAAATTTGAAGGAAAACTATTCATTATATTATATTGACAAATTTCAGGCATTTGAAACCAAATTAGATTCTTTCCTGTGCTGAAATTGTTGATCCTATCCCTCAAAGCCGATGCCAAATTCCCCTTAAATGTTTCCGTTTATTTATAATAAATCACAATGTTTGCACCCCGAAGAACACATTGACTAAAGACAGCTGTGTGTGTAATTGATGCGTGTCAGATATAGTGAACGACCGTTGTTGGACAGAAATCTGTACGGACTCATTAAATGCAGTATGTGAATGGAAGTGTCGAATGGTGGGGGCTGAATAGCATAAGAGCAGAATTTTTAGGTGACTCAGGAGAGTGGGAATAAGGTGACACTGTGACTTTAGGATGTGTGCGGCACAGATGGGCAAACCCTTCCTCATGAACACTGATACGTACAGCTTTACACTTGAAAATAACTCGGGTACAATCTTGAATCAACAACCACAACAACTTGCATTTATAAAGGGCCCCTCCATGAAGGCTAGCATCCCAGGGCATATGTAGGGGGCAAAATATATAGGGGGCAAAATGTCCAGCGTCTAGAAGAACATTGCCAGCTTTCCCATTGGATCCTCTCCAGTGCCGAGGGATACAAGAATATAGGAACAAGAGGAGAGGTTATTCAGTTTATTGAGCTTTTCCATCATTTTATTAGGTCGTAGCAGATCTTTTAATTCCATTTCCCTGCCTTTCTCCAAATCCTTTAATGTTCTTATTTCCGAAGGGCCTATTTATCTCACTCCCTTTCCCCAATCAGTTCCGAATATCTAGGCCACGAAGCAAGTATCCAATTTTATGTGACTACTTTGATTTGGGTATGCGATTTTGAACATGTTACCCCATTAGTTGGGGGTGGGGTGGGGGAATCTGTAAATTTACTTTTTATGCAATGAATTTGCACTTACTGTGAGCTTCCCAACATATTTCACTAGGAATTTTAACAGCTGAAAGAGAGAGTGAGAGAGAGAGAGAGACACAGAGAGCGAGAAAGGTTCTCAGACCATCTGGGCTGGATTGAAATTGCCAAGTTACAGAGGAGATCACACACCACCCACTTCTTGGTTTGTTTGCAGAACAAAGCAAAAAGTGGATCTGAATAAGTCACAAGTCATATTTAAATCTTAAAAGACCCTTGTGTTCCTTGTTCCCCACCTACATAATTCATATTTGATCCACACAAACATGCCTTTCATTAATTTTTACAGAAGAAATGGATACGAAAATAAAACAAGCTTTGTCAGATGCCCAGAATAATTCTAAGTGATGTTTTTTAAAAAAATTGCACAAGGCTAGAAAAACTGAAATGCCATTAATAACAATTATTGTTGTGTTTAATATAGCACCTATAACTCCAGACTGTGTTGTGTCATAATGGTGTCATAATGTCAAAGTAATTTGCAAAGTTTCCTTAAAGTGTAGTGACTGAGAATTTGTAGGTGTTGTTGAACTTCCGAAAACATGGCTGGCCAAAAAATTGGGGTTGCCTGATAAAGTAATAACATAGGCTAGCCATTTGTAACAGGAATCCTTAATAAAGCATTCAAGTGAGCGCTGCTTCTGGTAACCAGAATTACTGTATGTCTAGTAAACTCAGTGAACATGGATAAGTGTGATATCTTTTCAGTTTGCTCACCATTCATAATAATAAAAATATTCCTTACTGTGGTACAACACCTTTCGCATCAAAAGGTGCGTTTCGATGCGCTTCACAGCATATATTGTAAAGTGTAGTGACTGGGTATTTCACAGTCAAACACGGCGGTCAATTTGTGGACAGCAATGTCCCACAAAACAGCCAATGACCAATTTTATTTGGCCACCTGTTGGCGGAGGCACCTTAAGGGGATCAGCGGAGACAATTTTAAAGATTGCCACGTGTCAGATCTCTTTCGCTAACAACAACAACAACTTTGATTTATATAGCGTCCGCCCTCCACGTCGGACGGCGTCTCAGAGCGCTTCAAATTGCTAAAATTGCTCCCCTCAGGCTTTAATAGAGTTGTTAACATCGAGATGCATAGTTTGGGATTGTTATGGGCAATCCATTTTTTTGTAGACCATCCATGTGGCTCTCTGCATGTGAGCCTCACTCACGAGAGAAATAAACTCAATACAAATGTGAGCGAAACGCTGCCAAAACTCTGTGTCCAATTACCACCGAGAGTGAATGTCAAACCCTGCAATGTTCCACGAAAAACGAATCGCGAGCCCCCAGTGAAGAGTTGCTGTGTCCCAGCTTTTTATTTGCTTTCCCTGTGTGTTCCTGGAAAGGGAAAGCTGAAATGTTTCGACCTGGATGCGCTCCAAACCCTAAATGGCCATTCAATGAAACCAACATTCAATTGATTTGGATTTGTTTTGGACAATGCACATTATGAGAACTAAATTGGTCGGTAGCCTCCAAAAATGTTTTGCGGCCTGCAAAATGGGGAGTGGAAGAGGGTGGGGTGGGGGGGTGGGGGGAGGGGGGGTGGTGGGTTGGGTGGGGGGAGTTTGAGCTTTGAGATGTTATTGTCATGAACAATGTCTATCACATGGCAATATTATGTCAATAGCATGGCCCTCAAAAGTTGTCATTGATTAAAACGGCTTTGTTTGTGGGACACTGCTGTGCGCATTTGGTTGCCGCGTTTTCGCCCACAAATGTACATTATGTTCCGTGAAGCGCTTTTGAGATGTTGATAAGATGTGAAAAGCGCTATATCAAACGCGAGGATTATCATTATTATTATTACTCTTTCTTCTTTTGAGGCAAAGCATCTCAAGAAATGCTGTCGTGGGTGATGTTTTACAATATGTACAGAGGATTAAGCATATTTTTCTCTTTTAAAAAAAAACCCAACAGAAATCCGTCTTCTCTCTCGGGATTTAGCTGAATCATTTACCGCTCACTCTTGTGAGTTTGGACAATGCTAGGCGGACTTCTTAAACAAGGGGATTGTGCTGTATTAACGGAGCATTATCTGCAGGAATTTCCGGCTCACAAAGCAGAAATACCTTTGTGTAATCAGGATTCAGTGCATACCAATGGCCTTTTGGACTCTTTCGGGAAGTGTGACGCGATACCGTTATATCTTAAGGAACAAATGAAGGGCCTCGGAACCCATTGCAAATAGTCCATTGCTAATGGGTGTACGTCACCAGGTTCCTTGGGGGTTAACAGTTAGCAGAGGCTTTGCTTTTTTGAACTCACAGGAGGTTCATTATTTTACTCGTTCAGCAAATGTTGATCTCGTTCTTAAATGCATAGTTCTGTTGTACGCCCATGTATCAGTTGCCACAGTAACATTTATATCTCGGTTAAATTGACGAAAATTGGATCACACCTGTAAAGAAAGGGCTCCAATCGTATTTATAGGTGTGATCTATATTTCTGAATGCCAAAGCATTGACGGACTGTCAACCTACTTTACCCCAGTTTCCATAAGATGAGAGCCTTTTGTCTTCCTGTTAATTACACCAAACGTTACACCCAATATCAGCTGGAATTTGCGACTACAAGCATGTCATCATTAGTAAAATATGTTTTAGGCTGCAGGAAGCAAACCTGTTCTTATATATACAGTGCACGGGACTTCATTTTGACGGGCTGCCGACCAACCCATTGAACGGACACTATTTTTAAAAAACAAAACAAGCTTAAAAACTTGTTCTCAGAATTACGGAGCTGATTTAAGAATTTTCCACAATTCTGCATCATGATTAATTTTGAGGCTAAATCATCTTGCAGGCTAAGACTAGGTAGAATTTTTGGCCTTGCAAGTAAGTTAACTGCGTGAAGATTTCCAGGTCTCAGCCCGTGGCTACTCCCCGCCCCCCCCGCCCCTGCCGTCCCCAGTCTATGTTTTGTTGGACCTGTTAAGTCATGTTTTAAAGTCGATGCAAACTGTGGTAGATCAGGGTCGAGACGTCATTGAGTGGTTTCTTCCGCTCGTTGCCATATGATGTTACCTGAATGGGACAGACTGTCAAACACCATGGGTTTTGCGGTATGAAAATTACACAGATGTTTGAAATAACTCGAAAACAACAGACTTCAAACCCCACACGTGATTATAATGGAGTTATACAGACCCGTCGAGCAAAAGTCGGGCGGCCTTTGATTTTCCGACAAGGAAACATCGTCGGATTCACGAGTTTTATTTTCGCTAACCTGCCGCCTGTTTTTTTGGCTACACGTTGAGGCATCGCAGAAATCGACGAGGCGAAACCTCGATAGAGTCTGTGTTGCAATATTTAATTACCGCCGTTCCACCTCGCTGCAGTTAAGTTTACAAAGGCTGCATTTTTACACATTGCCACGTATGTTGAAAAGCTCTCGAGATGAAATTTCAGATAGAGAGAGCTGTAGCCCTTCTTGCCTTTGGCACCAAACGAGACAGATAATCTGATACAGCATAAGGTGAGGGAGTGGGTGGGGTGGGGGGGAGAAGAGAAGGGAGAGGCGCTGGAATGAGGGAATGAAATGCCGCACAAATTCCTACTGATGATTGATAAACAACCAGCAGTGGTGGTTTGGTGCTCAGTCTTTTACCCACACCCCCTCCAACCCCTCTCGTTTAATAAATTAAGGTCTCCATTTATTTGGCTCTCAAATAAATCGTCAATCATTACTTTACCAGACTCCGCAACCGTAATGAAGGTTCTGATTGAACTGCAGGGATATCATTCCTATCGATTTTGCCACTGCGCCCCGGTTAAAGTTCACTCCGTGTTATCAATCAAAACTTCCCCGAGAGTTTCTTAAGCCATGCCTGGTGTAGCGGAGTCGCTTCGTAAACTACAACAACAACAACAAATTACATTTATAGACCGCCTTTCACGTCGGGAGGACGTCCCAAGGCGCTGGTTATAAACTGTGTTATACACAGGGATGAGGGGGGAAAAATTAGGTTCTTCCAAAAAGAAATTCTAACCAGAATTAGCATTGCCCTAAAATACACTTTCAGGCCTCAAACCTTGAGTTGTATTATTGGGATTCCAGTTATTCTGTTGGAGATCGCATTGGATTGCAAGTTATGGTCCTACGCTTTTGAAGCCACAACTGAATGGCGCAATTGCAAATTTTATTTGTTATTGTTGTTGGTGGTGGGTGATACATTCTGCAGGAAGGCAATTTGTTGGGAAAGTTCACTACATGAAGGAGACCAATGACACCAATGACCACAACAACAAAATCACACTTGTTTTGCGCCTTTCACATCAGGAGGACATCCCAGGGGGCAATGGAAATGTATAACCGAGGGAAGAAAATAATTTCACTGTTTTAATCCACAAAACTTTCTGCCATTTTGATAAAAGAAGAGGCTTCCGAGATGGGGCCGAATTTAAGGACTTTCCACAATCCTAAATCATGAGGCAAACTGGGCAAGAATAGCTGGAAGGAAAGTGGACCTCGGATTTGGAGAGCATCACTGCACCGTGACGAAAGCCCATTACGTCAATCAAGTTAGTTTCTATTCAATCTCCTGGGGGCCACTTTGTCTGTAATTATTCCCTCATCCTAAATTTTATGGTTGCTTGCAACAGGCAGGTTTTAACATTTGCTAACTTCAACTTATCATTTGAGGACAATCTCCTTCCCCCATAGACGCAAAGACTAAAGTATGTCTCAGACATTCATTGCTTTCTGGCGTAGGCTTATTGAACATATCTCTTCCTTTGAACAGCGGAGAGTGGATCGATTGGACATCGAGTGGAGAATCCTGTCTGATAACAGGTTGTTTCCCTGAAGTAAGGATACTTTGCAGACAATAGCTGGGTGGAAAAGCAGACAAATTGCAGACATGCATGTGCACAGTCCCATGCCTGGGATCAAGATTTACAACCGAGATCATATGTCTTTCGTAGCACAACAAGTACATAAGAACACTTGATGACGGTGCCAGTCGAAACCTGTTCTGTGGTTCGAAACAGGGGCGTTCACAAATTTTTACCCCCAAGTATAATAATAATACTTGTGGTTCTAACCTGTTGATGGAATTATGGTTCAACATGATTATTGCATATTCCTCATTTAATGAACGTATCAAGGCCAACGGAAGGTCAATCAAGTTAATCCCTTTTCTTTTTACAGCCCCCTCCCCCCCCCCACCACCCCCCACCACCCCCCACTTTCCCCCAATTATCATCCTATACAGGTCTGTCAATTTACCCTCATGTCTTTTAAGATTTGAGTATCTTGACTCCTTGATCTTTCTGCTCTTCTGCTGCTTTGAAAGCTTTTCTTTATATAAAATGAAGCACAGGTTCCTTCTGAATCTAATAATCATCTTTGAATTTGATATGGCGCTTTTCAAGTATTCTAGACGTCTCAAAGCGCTTCACAGAATATGCTGCAAAGTGAATTGACTGTACTTATACTCGTGGGTGAAACGCGGCAGCAGATTGCTCACAGTAGTGTCCCCACAAACAGTCCTGGATTGACATGACCAATTGTATTATTGTGTTTTTTTTTTAGAGGGATTATTATTAGGCGTGTGTAGCTTCAAAGGCGCCTATACACGGAAATGTCAGAAATTCCGCACTCCCTCCCTGAAGGGACGCACCCTGCTTGCCTCATCCCGGAAAGTACTTCGACGCGGGTTGTCCAAGACTTGGGGACCACAGCGTTTGCATTGGGGTCACTGCTGGAGTCTAACCAGCTACATCCTCTCAGCCTGCCTTTGAAGCTACACAACCAAGACAACTTGCATTTACACTGAGCCCTTCACACGGAGTAGCACTTGCCACAAATAGCCGTGGAGTGAACGTGCTTCACGGGCTGATGAACATGTTTAGAGCGCCGGTAAATTCAAGCTTCCCCAGACCAGGAGAAAGATCTGATCGCAGCTCGCTGTGTTCTTGCTTTGTCAGAAGTTTGTTTATTTCTTCTTTTTTTAACGACGGTTTCCTTAATGTGTTTACTGGACTGCTTCGTTTCATGTGTACTTTCCTTGGCTGAAACGGGAACCAGATGTGGAGCCCATGCAATCAGCAGACAAAGGCAACGACACACAGCGTAATCTGCGTTGGGGAAGGATTACACCAATCTCGGGTCTGCTCGTCCCACAGTGCGGATGGGAGGTGATTGTCGATCCACAAGCAGCTGCTGTTCTCCTTGTGTGTCAGTGCCGTTTGTGCAGAGTGTATTGCAACGTGGAACTAGGGTTGTAATTTAGTGATTTTTCTATAGTAATTGTCGCGGTTGGTACAGCACCTTATTGGGTTGGTGAACATGGCAACTCGCTTCGCAGGATTTACTGTTAAGTGTGGCAACTGTGTATTTTTGTCACCAATTTACACCCCCCCCCCCCACCTCCCCACAGTCATAATTCCGTCTCAGACGCAGGAATAGCTGACATGTCTTTCCAGTCCAGTTCCGGCCCTTCTGAGGATTTTCCCAGCAATTTGTGCATGACCCTTTGCGCTCGTTACATAGCCCCCCCGTTGGTGGTGGTTGTTGTCGCATTTCTGCCTGGAGCTGCGCCAGCGTGTAAGGGGTTAACCGACCGAAATCTGGCTTAAACAGTTGATCGGACTTAGCGGAGGAATGTGCGGTCCACCAGGTTTAAATCTCCTCCGCATCGGGATTAAAGCGGGAGACGGACATCACTGCGGCCCCGTTTACTCTCTCGCCGTCACAAGACGGATTTTGCCAAATGGAAACGTTTTGGATGGAGAAAAACACACGCATTGACTTCAAGGCCATCAGTGTTTCCTGCCCCCTCCGTTGAGCGAGTCTGTGGTAGGAGAACTGGGGATGTTGGCGTTAACCCTCCGTTGCCAGTCAAATGCGCTACAAACTATTCATTTCCAGGATTTGCAAAAACGCTAAACTATTAAAAGCGGATTATCCTCACATAGTTCAAATGCTTACCAATTAGGATTTATTTTCAGACTTTGCGTTATGGGGACAGGGACTGGGTGGGGGGTGGAGAGGGGGAGGGTTTTCATCACATAACCCATTATGAAATGCGACAGATTCAACCTCACAGTGCCACAAAACTGAATGGTCAGAACTGAGCATTGGGACCAATGGCATAGTAATAGTAATCCTTGCATTCAATAGAACAACAACAACAACTTGGATTTATATAGTGCCCTCCACGCTGGATGGCATCTCAGAGCGCTTTACAATAACGGAACGGAGCCAGGGGTAGGGGGAAAAGGGTGACCAAAAGCGCGGTCGAAAAGAAAGCTCTTTAGCCGTGACCTGAAGATAGGAAAAGAGGAGGCGAGGTGAAGGGAATGAGGAAGGGAGTTCCAGAGCCTCGGGGTGTGAAGGCACGGCTACTGACAGAGGATTCTGGGGACAAGGAGGAAGCCAGACTTGGCAGAACGAGACGTCTCAAAAGCGCTTCACAGAGAAAGCCACGTGAACGAGGCTCATTTATTTGCGACGTTGAGGTTTTGTTTTTCTCAGGAAAAGGTCTGAATGAAAGGGAAGCAAACTTGTTGCATCCTTTGCTAGATGGTTCCCGCTGATTGGGCAGCAACCAGATAGATCAAGCACAATATTGTGTCACTTTAGCACAAAAATATGATCCTGGCAGGAGCTTTGTATTTTCTCTCTCTCTCTTCTTCTTTCTTCTTCTTCTTCTTCGTCTTCTTCGTCTTCGTCTGTGCCTTCGAAATAATGAGAGCCAAACAGCCACTGGTATTGTAGCTGCTGCATTGTTCTGCTCTGGGCTTTTGTGCGGTCAGCTTTTTGACGTTTCATTCAGAAGTTTGGAAGGCTTAAATGTAAATCTTTCCTCACCACCACGACCCCCCCCCCCCCCCCCCCCCCCCCCCCCTCTCTACCCCAATCCCCTGTATAAATAAAGTCAGAGGGCTGGGGGTGGTGGGGGAGGAGGAAGGGGGGATGGGGGAAGAGAGAGAAAGTGAGTGAGTGAGAGGGGGGGAGAGAGGAAAGATGCTGACAACTTTATGGGTTGTCTTTGGTCACAACCTATTAGCATGTAATCAAAGCCGTTGAGGTTTCACACACACACAAGGCGAACTGACCTCTCCATCACTCGAATTCACCACATTTCTATAGAGCTGAATGTGTCGGCTCTGCAAACGGTGACATCATTTTCTCTGGACCTGATTGGCTTCCCTTCATTGTGGGTTGACATCATTCCCAACCCTTACCCCCACACTCCTCTCCCCCCCCCCCCCCCCCCAGTTTCCTTTTCCCCCATACGTTGGCCCGGTTTCCCTGCCAACAACTCCTGACCAAACTCCCCATCCATGGCAAGCCAACTTTCTCATTCTTTTGTCCCACTTAACTGTTGGCAAATAAAGCCCAGTATAGCTGCGGAGTCAAAGGTGAAGCACGCTGTTTAAGCCACAATCTAAATAGTTTCAAGACTCCAAGCAGACTAATTCTGGTATTTCCCCCGCCCCCCCCCCCCTCCCCCCCACTTGCCAATATTCAAAATAAAAAAGTTGTCTCTCTTTTTCAAACACAAATTTTTTTTTTTAATCGCACACAGTAAATATATACTTTGTGATTTGAAACCGCACGGCATTGAAATAATTTGGAAATATTTCCTCACGCAAACGTACCAAAGAGGAGGCTAGGAAAATTCAATCATTTCATTGTTATTGTTTTGGGGGCATTTATTGTGCAAATTTGCTGTAGTGTAATTTGTTGTTGTGGTGGTGATGGTGTATATGTCCACAGAAATACAAACTGTCACATCAATTAAGAAAAAATAGATGTAGTCACTCCATCCACAACCGTTTGTGGGACGCTCCTGTGCACAATTGGTTACTACGTTTTGCCTATAAAATATACCGTCGGTTCACTGAAGAGCATATTTCTGTGGTGCGCTTTCGATGACACGATAAGGTGCTACATCAAATAGAACGATTATCATTGTCACTTCGCAGCGTATCCTGTGAAGTTCTTTGGGACGTTTTGACGATGCGATAAAGGGTGTTATCAAATGCAAGGATTATTATTGTTCTTGGGACGGATAGAGCGCAGCGGTGGCAAAGTGAGCTGCGGAGGTGGCGACACAGGTAGACAGGCACCGATTTGCATTGGTTTCATTGCCTTTCACGGAGGAGGAAACGTCTCCAAATGGGAGAGAAGAAACAGGCGGGAAACATACTCCCGTCAACAAATGCTAAATTTGTATTCCTCACAAAATATTCCAGAGGCCTACATAGCAGCCAATCTGAGCTGGGAATGACCCACAAATAGCCATGAATCCTGAGCTGGGAAGCTGTGTCTAGTTTAGGGAGATGGGGCCCTCTCTTTCTTCCACAGACACCCCCCACCCCCCACCGCCCACCCCACACTGGGGCTATCTGCTCTAATTAACGTCTGCATTTGCTTTATCTTTCTGTATTTAACTGAGTTGGCTGTCTTCTCTGTGCCGAGTACACACTGCACTTTAGCTTCATTTAACAGTCTCACAAAAGTTTTAATACAGGAATATATCAATACTCTAATAGTCTACTCCTCCACCTAATCTGGGAGCAGGAATTCATTCCCACTCGAAGACTCATCAATAAGATAAAGACCGCAGTACTGTATAGGCATTCTGGCACTGTATATAGCACTTGTCACAATAATAATCCTTGCATCTGGTACAGTGCCTTATCGTGTCACCGAAATGCCTAAATAACAATCCACGGCATTTACTATGAAGTGCAGTGACTGTGCATTTGCAGGCAAACGTGGCAGCCAATTTGCACCCAGCGGTGTTCCCGCAAACAGCCATGAAGTGAATGATTTCTGGGGAAATTTTATCTGGGTGGGTTGTTGGCCAGGACATTAGGAGAAACTCCCTTCGCTTTTCAAAAAGGACCGAGGAGACCTTTATAAAGTCCGCCTGGACAGGTACACAATTAAAATAGACATTGAGGCATGTGCGTGCTCATAAGCAAGCACCGATTTCTTTCAGGATTTCCTCATCTGATTAATCTTGTTGCAAATCTTGTTTGTTTTAAAAGGCAGTGCGTCCTTTTGATGTTCATGCATTTACACGATGAGGCAAACGGTGTACTATTCTCCCATTCAATTAAATAGGTTGTTAAAAATATATAAATTTACTGTATTGTATATATACTGTATATATATGTGTGTGTGTGTGTATGTAGCACAAGGTTATTGGGTCTGTCAAAAGTACCGTAGGAAATAAATTAAAGCACATGAGATCATCCCTTTAGCGTTTTCCTCCTTCCCGCTTCACCCCCTCCCACCACCACCACCACTGCCCCCCCCTCCATGTTTGTGCTTCCCATAGGATATTTCATTGCCATGGCAATAGTCAGTCATCAAACTTTATATACATAGGAATGGTAGCTTATTTGCCCAGCAATAAGGGGATATGGGAGAAGGGTGGGGGGAGGGAGGTAGCAAGAGAGAGGAGGGACGGGCAGTCATTTAATCTCCTCTGGTTTGAAAATCCCGTGGTAATTAATTTTCTCCTGAATTAATTAGATGAATCTTGTTGGGGGATTTGCACACCCTTGGCTACTTCTCTTTGTGCTCCATAATAACTTTGTCTGATGTATGACAGGAATTAGAATCCAAATCATATTTTTCAGGCCCTTGCTCAGCTGCGACCCATTCAATTCGTTCGGCTGTACAGCTGTCAAATAAAATTTGTTGGGAAGTTTCTCTCAAACAAAAAAACACAAAGTCACTTTCATTATGCACCCGGCACTGATGTAGCCTCCATTATGTGTGTATTACTTAGACTGTGGGCTGTTTAATTCACTCTACAAGTTCCAATATATTAACAAAAGATTTCATTACACTTTCATTCTTCCTGGTCCACATAGCCTACCCCCGCCCCCCCCCCCCCCCCCGCCCCCCCTCCCTTTCTCTCTCTCACTCTCACCCTCCCTTCCGATTTCTCCAGTTAAGGGACAGAATGCAAAAAATAACTACAAAAAATGTACCCACTTCTGATGCAGCTCATTGCATGAGCTTTGAAGAAATAGTTACGCGTTTTAACACTTTGAAAGCTGTTGTGGAACCGAACAAGCAAGATTTTATGTGTATGAGCCTGCGCTCGCGGTCTTACTAATGAAGAAATATTCCGAGGTGCTTGTCACTTGTACAATACACCCTACGGGAGCCCAAGTGAGCACCAGCACTGAGTTCCACCTACTCTGCCTGTAAGAGCCTGTTTTGCCTTCAAATTTAAGATGATGACAATAAGACTCCTTGCATCTCATACATCCTCCTACCACATCATTGAGACATCTCAAAGAGCTTTGTGGGATGTAGTGTAAAGTAGCATGACTTGTATTTTAAGAACATAAGAAATAGGAGCAGGAGTAGGCCAACTGGGCCCCTCGAGCCTGTCCCGCCATTTAATAACAGCATGGCTGATCTTCTAACCTAATTCCATTTACCCTCCTATCCCCATATCCCTTAATCCCTCTATCCTTTAGAAAGGACTTTGTGGGCAAAAAGCTTGTAAGTAGAATTGGGGACAGTTGCATCTGCTGTGATCATCACTGAACAAAAACCAAGAACAACATTGCAACAACACGTACCTTACGCTACACGCCTAATAATAATCCCTAAAAAAAATTAGTCATTTCAATCCACGACTGTTTGTGGGACACTGCTGTGAAATTGGCTGCCTCGTTTCGCCCACAAAATATACAGTCAATTTACTTTACAGAATATTAGTGAAGCTCTTTTAGCAGTCTAGAAGATGCGAAAAGTGCTGTATCAGATGCAAAGATTATTATTATTATAACAAGAATTTGCATTTATTTAAGCGCCTTTCACGCAGTGTCTCGGAGCGCAAACAAAGACACATGCACACATTTTGACCAGTTTGTTGCGAGCCAGCCCAGTTGGTCCTTGTTAAGCGAGCATCTTATTATTTCCTGCTAGAGGTCACGTACCCTGTTGGGTTTCTGAAAATGATAACGCTGCACATGTGTTTCACGTGTCGAACTCACGTGTTGAATTTCACGTGTTTTAATTTCATGCTTGTCGATTTCACAGGGTGGGGGAGTGCTGCTTTGAGGAATTTTGAGCAAACGACTGAACGTGGGGGGAACGTGGGTTTAGGCGCTAGTTTTTTTCTTTCGCTGTCTGCGCCAGATTTTTTATTTTGGCAGAGCCGAGCATGAGGTCATGTAGCCTTGAGTCGAATTGTAGAATTTGAATTATTTGAAGGCTTCTTGTGTGTCGTGGTGCATTTGATGGAAAGAGAAGCTTCAATTCTGCCAGGATGTAAAACAATACGCTAGCGCGTTGTTCTCAGTCTAACACAGTCAGATATGTTGTCTAGACCCAAAGAATGCATCCAGTGAACAGGAATTTTCATTTGGGGTGAGAGGGCGTAAAGGTGCTGCGCGGGAGCAAATATTGGGGGTCGACACCCATCTTAACGGGTTTGATATTGCCTAGAATAATCACCCTTACATTTGACTTGCCGCGTTTCACGTCAAATGGATGTCTCAAAGCACTTCACAGGATTTACTTTAACGTGGAGTGACTGTGTAAGCAGCTGGTGAATGCAAACAGGATGAGTTCTCCCGACATGAAAGGCGCTATATAAATGTAATTTTCTTGTTTGTTGTTGTTGCTTGAATGCAACCCCGATTTTGGAGCTGTAATTTCTGTCTTTGAAGTGAGGAACGAAAAGCGCAAAGTGAAATTTTTCACCTCTGCCGCTTTTCATAGGAGCAGTCGGGTAGGAGGAATGGTGTTAGAACCAAAGTGCTTTTGTGCCTGTTATACAGTAGATGCAACAATTTGATCTCCATTGGAATGATGTGGTGTCGGATCCTCAGTCCAGTCCCTTGGTAATATAATATATCAGTAATATTCCTTGCATTTGTTATAGCGCCTTTACACGTCTTCTAGATGTCTCAAAGCGCTTCGTGGAATATACCGTGAAGTGAAATGACTGTATATTTGTGGGAGAAAGGCAGCAGCCTACTGAATACTTGGTGCCAAGTATTTCTACTTCTGCTTTTGGGGGGCAGGGGATACTTTCCGAAGGACAAACAAAAAACGTGCCAAGGCAGAGAGAGCGAAACGCTTTGGTTTTCGTTTGGTCTGGTTTCTGCATTTTCTGTTTGTGGGGTGTTTTGAGGGGTGGCTGGGGAGGGGAGGGGTGGGGGGAGGGTGGTCTTTGGAGCCGAAGAAAACTGGTGGCTGTCAGATCCATGGGGATTTTCGATTGTTGCTGCTCTCATCAGGCGACCCGAACAGTGCTAGATTATGCAAATAAATGGTTGGGAAACAAAAGCGAAAGCCAAGACTCTATGCAAATCGGCCGTTCTGTGCACATTAGCACATTCGATGACGTAAGCGTTCTTTACATGGAAAAAAAACAATGTGAGAAAACTCGGGGCTTTTGATTCCGAAGTTGCGGCTTAAATAGGGTTAGGCAAGAGCGGAGCACATACGGTGCAGGAAAGTAGTCACGGTCCAGCATCCTCAAAGAACTCCTGAAAATCACGTCTTTCTTTCGCGCGCAGGCGAAACAAGAAGGGATTGGAAGGTGGGGAGAGGTGGGAGGGGGAAGGTAGTGGTGGAGGGTGTTTGTGTGTGTGCGCGCACAAAAAACTGAGACCTGGAAACTCAAGACGCGGCTGGCTGATGGTTTATCTTTTGGTTCACTGTGACATGTGAAATCAAACAAAAAGCAGCTGAGAAACAGAGAGCCACGATGAGTCAGTTATGAAAGCCTATCCCCAGCTTCAGCCTGGGGGACAAACACTAATCCCGTTGAACAAAGCCTGGGGGAGGGCAGGCAGAGGGACGCTGACAACCATGGGAATCTAGAGTGCTATTCAACAGTAATTAACTACATCAATACAATTTGAAGCAAGGGCTGGGGAGGGCAGCCTGTGGAAACTGCACCCCCATGTACTCAGGAGAGCTTGCCATCATTATGCCTGACAAATACTTTCAGATGAGTGCTTGCCCGTTGGCAGTGTCGACGTGCTTTATTAGCATTTTGTCACAATAGGAAGTTGAGGGACACACACACACAAAAAAAAGAGAAGTGGCTCGCAATAGAGATGTCGGGAATGGAGCTCGGTTTGGGCCTGAAGCCTAAATCTCCCTCGTTTAGAACGCGTCCCACAGAAGCAACAGAAAGTGAGGGGTGGAGGGAGGGAAAACAAAACAAAAAAAAAGCATATTCCTATTTATTGCGTTGTTATAGGCTCTGAAGTTCAGTCTCGTCATCCCTTATCCCTTTCTTCCCCCACCACCCCCACCCGCACCCTCCACCCCCCCCCACACACACACACACACTCTCTCTCCTGAGCCCATAAGAGATAAGGGAGAGAGATTTTAGGAGGGTAGAATTTAAGCGTCCATGTTTATAATTAAAGTTAACTCGTACATTATAAGATTGTTTCCCTTTGTCGTTTCAGAGAATTCCAACCCCACTCCCCGACCCCCTCCCTCCAAAAAAAAACTGAACCCTGATCAAATGAACCCCTTCAGTACCGGATCTATGCATATGCTTATGTGTGTGTGTGCGCGCGCGCGCGTACATGTTGCTGTCTGAAACTTTCGGGAAGAATCGTGGCTCGGTCACATTACTTTCCAACTAGAGACAATGCAACATAGTTTTGTGCCAGGAGGTCATCGCAAAGCGCTTCACGCTGGCTGGCTGGGCACCCGAACTGGGTGGGAAGGGAAAGATGAGCCCATATAAAACTAGACTAAATGTATTTTTTCTGAAGCTTCGCTCAATGATTCACTCATTTATTTGAATGGAATGCATCCCTGATAGATATTAGTTTTGTTATTGATTTATTAAAAATATATATATATGTGTTTATTAAGTATATGTGTCGTTGGGTCGTTGCGTTAAGTATGGGTTTTTCAAATTTACCTTCAATTTTCTCTCAATGTTATATTTTTGTCTCAGCTCAGCATTGCAAATGACATTATCAGCCCTCGCTGGTTAGACGGTTACTGAGCACACAGTATGACTGTTCTCTGCTGATTTAATTTATTCATCCAGGGTCGTTCAATGACCTTGCCTTTTCGGGGTTGGGTGGGGGATGTGGGGATGGGGATGGGGGTGGGTGGGTGGGTCAGCCGAGTGTCTGACACTTGCGGAAACCCATCACCATGCTTAACAGTATCCAAAGCAGACTTGAGAGTTTTACATATGTATGCCACCTACGCATGGAAATTCTCTCGGAGCCTGGAATGGAATGCGTGCTCTCTCTTCCTCCCTAGAGGGACGCACCCTGTTTAGCTAATTCCAGAGAGCATCAGGTACAGGTTGGCAAAAGCCAAGAATTGGGGTGCCTTTCATGTCAGGAGGATATATTAAAGTGCTTCACACAATTGACTGGGAGCCAAAATGGGGGTGTGGCGGGGGTTGGCGGAGAGGGAATATACTGTAATATACTTCCCTCTAAAATTGAAAGCTTGGTCAAAAAGAGAGAAAGTTGGGTTTTGAATGCAGGGAGGAAGGAGAGTTGGAGTGGGATAACGTAAAGTTTGTCCCTGAGTCGGGGAGAGAGGGGTGGGTGGTGACCGTAGGCAGGGTTGAAGAGGAAGACCTTCCGCTTGTGTAAGGGATGAGCCGAGAATCTGCAGGACATGTGTGCTGCTTTTCACCAGCGATGAGGTTGACAGCTGGACGGAACATTTCAGCTCAGACGGGGAGAAGTGTCCACACTCTGGGGAAGAACTAAATCTGCACCAGGCGGATTTCTGGAAAAATAAAAGCTGTTTATTTACTTTCTCATGGCTGATTTGCTCCCTCTCCACCACCCACCTCACCCCCCCCCACCCCCACCCACCCCCCACCACTCCCCCCCACCCCTCCCCCCTATCTCCTCGTAGACACCTCAGGTCATGAGGGTGCCACAATCCCAATGCCTGCTCCGCCTCCAGTGTGTCTGAAAGATTCGGATTGTAGACCAGGCCGTCGCCCAGATTACCCGCTCGTGACCTCTCCGTGCGCTGTAAAGGTAGGGGCAGCAGAGGTACTCAATTCTGTGTCCTTTACACCTACCTGGCTTGTTAACTGCTTCCACTGAAGCGCTTTGAAACGAACTCCCGACATGAAAGTCATTGTATAAATATAAATTGAAAGGCTCAGTAGTAGCACTCTCGGCTCTTGAGACAGAAGGTTGTGGGTTCAAGCCCCAGACTTGCAGTCACATAGTCTGCTGCGCTGCGCAGGGTTTGTGTTGTATTGTCGGAGGTGCCATCCTTTGGATGGGGCATTAAACCGAGGTCCCGTCTGCCAGTTTAAGTGGATGTTACAGGTCCACTGGCACGATCTGAAAAGTGAAGGGTGTTTCTCCTGATGTCCTGACCAACAATTCCCCAAGTAAAATGAGTCACTGCTGTGTGCAACTGGCTGCTGCTCACAAAATCCGCAATCTCTGCACTTTACAGTATATCCTGTGAAACGCTTTGAGATGTCTCAATCTTGCGATAAGGCGCTATATCCAATCCAAAGATTATGATGAGAAATTGTCGGGGTCTTAGTCTCTGTGACTATTTTGCCATGAAAATTTAAGCCAGAAATGTTGCTGCTCTCCTTGAAAAGAATCCGGCTTCCAAATTCAGAGTGAATTGAAGAACTTTCCCCAATCCTGCACAATCCTAAATTTGAAGACAAAATGTTCTTTCAAGCTGCGACTTGGCATTACGCTACGGAATTTGGAAAACTAATAATCCCTTTAACACGGTGTCGAAATGTTTCAGAGCACTTAGCAGGATTGACTGCAAAGTGTAGTGACTGTTTTGTTTGCAGGCAAATGTAGGCAATTTTGCACACAGCAACGTCCCACAAAAGCCACAAAGTGAATGATCAATTTCATTTGGGGGGATTGTTGGCCAGGACACTGGGAGAAACCCTCTTCTCTTTTCAAATAGTATTTTGGGTTCTTTAAAGTGCACCTGAAGGCAGACTGGATCTCAGTTTTAACATCTCATCCGAAGGATAAGAGATGAATGGTGAGAGAGAGAGAGAGAGAGAGAGAGTGTGGTTGTAAAACAGAGCTTTGCTCATTTTGACTTCCAATTTGCAACTGTTTTGGGATTTGTTCCCAAAGTCACTGGAAAAATCATGGGAAAAGATCACTTGGTTATTTCTGGGAAGAATAAAAGACTGTTTTAGAAAAAAAAACTGTTGTGCATCGGAAACCTGTTAATCTTGAGTCCTGATATTTGCACGGTGTCAGTTCTTGGCCCGTAAAAACTGGAGCGGCCACAATAGCACACAGAAAGGGTTAATGTGTGGGCGTTCGGCTGATCCCAAACAAACGCTGTTTTGCAGTCATTAATCCCACCCGAATTTATAGTTTACACAGCAATAATTATCCCGCTGGAAATAGTTTCGGAGTACTTTTCTGCGTCTGAAAACGCTATTCAGAGTGAAGCAGAGCGATGACAGGTTAACAGATATGACTGCTGGTGATGGATGCCTTCAGGAGATAGGAGGAGCTGACATCACCTTTGGCACAAGGCACGTTGAGATGGCTATGATCAGGCTTGAAGCCAGCAGGTATGGGAGCCAGCCTGAACAGCCCCAATGCAAGGCCAGCCTCAACAAAGCCTGCGAGCCAACGGGGCTTTCTTTAACAATCCCTCTGCGTACAGACATACCTGATCCTGTTCATTATCACGTGGCTTGGATTCCTTTGTGTAAACTATCAAACAAGCCAGGCTGATTATATGCCTGGCGTCTGCCCCAGGACAGAAACTTATATTGTGCAGGAACATTCAAGGGGATGCTGAACTTCTAGTTACTTCTAGTCACAAGGCACACACATTTTAGGAAGTTTTTTTTCTATGCATTGGCCATGTCCTGGGTTTGAAAAGCTATTGAATCGCGCGTGACAAACTCGACCTAATTTTAACCCCTTCTCTTTTTAATTCACGACCGCGCCGGGTTGTGGAAAATTCTTAAGACATCGCCCTTCATTTTCTTCAATTAAAAGCTTCTGAATTAAGACCGCAATTAAAAAGGTTTTTACGGGATCTGGTAATTTAAGGCAGAAAGGTTCCGGAGGCTAAGGCCAGGTGGAATTTCGGAGCTTCGCTTCGCCAAATCAACTGTTGACTGTTGAGTGAAAGATGAGCTAGTGTTGGTGAGTTGGTTGTGTGTGTATGTGTGTGTGTGTATATGTGCGTGTGGTGTGTATGGGGGGAGGTTGGGGTGGTGGGGGTGGGGTGTTGGGGAGAAGTCACGTGTTTTTTTCAAACCAAGATACAATAACTCCACGTTTCTGTGGCGCGTCTAATAACACAGGATTGAATCCTTGATTTGTATTCCCACTGGCAAAGTGGTTAAATACTGAGTGAGCGACTGAGCTGGTGCAGACCGGGTAGGGTTGACGGATTGATTTCCAGTCTGTTCTGAGTAGATGTGGCCACGGGAGTGCCTTACTGTATCTATTTTATCACCACAGATGCAATACGATACTTACTGCACTGTTTGTGGGACACTGACGGGCACAATTGGCTGCCACGTATCGCTCACAAAATGTATATTCCACTTTGCCAGCGGGAATACAAATTATGTGTATTCCGCGGAGCGCTTTGAGACGTCTTGACGACATGATAAGGCACCATATCAAATACAAATATAATATGATTATTATTTCCATATAGATAATACCTTTCACATCATGGAGGGGGTGGTGGTGGGGAGCTGGGGGGTGTGAGGTGGGGGAGAGATAGATAACCCACAATTGAGGTCAAATATTAGTCGAAGGCAGGGGTTTAAAATGGGGACAATGTATTTGATGTTTTCCTGCAGCCCTCACTCAAGAGCAGCTCTTTTAAATTTCCCCCCCCCAGTCATTTGATGCACTTTGAGTGAATTGGTGCTGAACGACTTGAATCAATGTGCTCCGTGTGGTTAAGCTGTGGCTTCAGCAGGTCCGTATCTGATTGCCTGAGCATCGCTGATGGGAGACACCATCAACAGATTACAATTTGTACAATTTGTACAATTTGAACAATTTGTACCATCTATCTATCTATCTATCTATCTATCTATCTATCTATCTATCTATCTATCTATCTATCTATCTATCTATCTATCTATCTATCTATCTATCTATCTATCTATCTATCTATCTATCTATCTATCTATCTATCTATCTATCTATCTATCTATCTATCTATCTATCTATCTATCTATCTATCTATCTATCTATCTATCTATCTATCTATCTATCTATCTATCTATCTATCTATCTATCTATCTATCTATCTATCTATCTATCTATCTATCTATCTATCTATCTATCTATCTATCTATCTATCTATCTATCTATCTATCTATCTATCTATCTATCTATCTATCTATCTATCTATCTATCTATCTATCTATCTATCTATCTATCTATCTATCTATCTATCTATCTATCTATCTATCTATCTATCTATCTATCTATCTATCTATCTATCTATCTATCTATCTATCTATCTATCTATCTAATCCATCTAATCCATCTATCCCTCTATCCACCCAACCACCCAACCACCCATCCATCTATCTCCCCCACAAACCCTCCCTCCCTCATTCCATCCTCTTCATGTGTATTCGTCGAAGCCTTGTAGGTGCATGTAGTTATAAATCCCCAACATTGTATGTACATTGTAGATAAACAGAGAGATCGGAAGATAGCCGCACGTTATTAGAAGCTCTCCGCAGTAATTGATATTATCAAACACATTACCGGTATTAAAGAGTTCTGCTCCCAAATTGTGTAACAGGAGAGCTCCGTTTTTATGAGCAATGATTAGAATAATTTAGAGTCAGGGTTTGTTGCTGAATGGGAGTCTTTGTGAGTGTGGGACCTACTTGAAATGTATCCAGGGAAACCAAAGCAGGATGATCATTATCGGAACTAACCTGAATCGCCAGGATCCTGACTTTGTTTGTGATCTGGTAATTTGAACTACAAGCTGCTTATTAGTAACTCTAGATAATAGTTTAATAAATTCTGGGTGCAGCCCATCCATGGGCTTCCGAGAACGTACCATTCTGTCGTAAATTTTCGAATCGTTTTTGTGTGTGTGTATGTGTGTGTTTGTGATTTAAAGAACTTAAATCACGATTTTTTTTTCAATTGGTGATGAAATGGATATCTGGTTCGGCAGTGGGACCTGCCAAGTATTTTCTTGTTAAAGTACAAATTCGTTAGTTGGATAGAGGTTGGGGGTGGTGGAGGAGAAGCAGTGAGATTCTGTGCAAATTAAGAGAGCTATTCTGATTTTGAAACCGTTTTGGTGAGCGAATGTAAAGCCAAGGGATTTGCATGTTTCATTTCTTCGTTGCGCTGTCAGCCAGTAGCTCTATTTGCTTTCTCTCTCTGAGGCTCTTTGTACACTCAACAATAGCTCGTTAATGTTTCGCCCACAAAACACACAGTCGCTCCATTTTACAATATATTCCGTGAAGCGCTTTGAGACACCTCAACGATGCGATAAGAACTCTGCAACCCCTGTTCTCTCCCACACCAAGCTCCATGACCTAATCTCCCCCATTCTCACCTGACTCCATTCGCTCTCCATTATTCAGAGGATTCAATTCAAGATCCTGGTCCTCACCTTCAAAGCCCTCCGTGGCTTCGCCCTACCCTATCTCTGTGACTTGCTTAACCCCCAACCCGGCCATTCCTCAAAACCCTCTTCTTTAACATGCCATTGGTTTGCTGTGAAAGGCGCTGTACACATGTAATTTTTTTGTTGTACACATGTAATTTTGCACCGGTGTCCTGGCTAACAATGCCCCAGAGTGAAAAAAAATTTGTCGTTCATAGCTGTGTGTGGGATATTGCTGTACGCAAATTGACTGTTGCGTTCACCTGCACATACGCAGTCACTAAGCTCCACAGAAAGCATTGTGAATTACCTTGAGATATTTTGATTTAACAGGTGACGTATCAAATGCAGGCACAGTATTCTCCTCTGAACAGAATGAAGCAATCTTCCAGTGCCTAACACAGAGCATGCTGGGGCTGCCGGGAAAATATTTTCTCGTTCTGTTTCACAGTTACCTGCAAGCCATTTATACCTGAGCCACTCATGGTGCAACCGTGCATTTGACTTGTTCCACTGTAGTCAATAAAGGACCAGGTTGGCTCTATCTTAGGTACATCTTAAGTATATTACAGGATTATTATAATTGACTTCTACTCAACCCTACGATTGTTAGAAATTCTGTCTCACCAGCATGGAATTGAATGAACATCAAGGAGCATAACGAGTGTGTGTTATGTACATGCACACCTATTTGTTTTGCTAACCTTGGACGAGCTTCACAGGCCCACACAAGAGTAAACAAAATCTGTGGAACAAGATTTGTGTCTTTATTGCTGCAGCCAGATCTATTCCGACAAGAACCACTCAAGTCAAAGGACATCAGTCAGAACAGAGTGAACATAGAAACCTTGAAGAGCAAGTTGGCCTAGGGGGAAATATTGGCATTGAAGGGGCATGGTGAGGGAAACGGGGGAAAAAAGCTGTTTCCTTCAGTTGAGGAATTGGTTAAAAAAAAGAGAGAAAAATCTCGGGATTGTTAATTACTGGAGAGATCGGAAGGAATTTTTCATTCGGAAGGTTGTCAGGGTACGGGATTCAAGTGGCTCTCGAGGCTGGATGAATGGAATCATTGACAAAGAGAACCAGTAAAAATGCTTTTAGCTTCTATGATTCGATGATTCAATGGGCTGATGTTTCCCTTTTGTGGAGAAAATGTATGTGTGTGTGTGTGTTCCTCTGTTTTGCTGTAACGATGCTCAGTCTTTTCAAATCCAAGGTGAAATGTGGTATTGATGTCCGTTGTAGGTAAGCTGACGCTCTGAAGGTCACTCCTTGCTTTGTTTCCGCTATGATCTCCACAACTCAACCATTGAAGTTGAGATGCTATAGGTGTGTTACCAGAGACCAGTCAAAGTGGAGGTTTTCAACCACACTCACTCCTCGAATTGTATTCTCTTATCTTGCTCCTGACACCCATTGCGGGTGTCCGGCTCTGTGTGACAAGCGGCATCACTGGTAAAACTGCAGCAGAACGAATCACAGAAACACTTACAAAATCTGTCATGTAACGCCGTCTGTCTGTCTCCCTTCATGTTTTAAGTATCGCAATCGCTGGTTCACACGTATCAGGTTGCCCGGAACCCTCGAGATGAACGTCAGTGCGCGAAGAAAACAAAACACATTGACAAGTGTAAGCTGGTAAACAGTGCCGCGTGTGGTGTGTTTTAATGTCCACCTGAGTAATCAGAGGGGACCTTGGTTTAATGTCTCCTCTGGAGGATGCCACCTCCTACCTCGCTGTTCTCTCCCAGCACTGCACTGGAGTGTCAGCCTGAACTCTCTTCCCATACAGTCAGGATTCACTAGTCGTAAGATACCCACCTCTCATTGCTTTTCTTTGTTGCACATCAGAGGTTTAGAATTGGCATTTGAACTGGGGTTGAGGGCAGCAAGTGAGAAATGAGACGGATCTGCGAAGCCCAGACTCTTCAATTCAGCTCCGTTTTGCTCTCGTCTTTGTTGCGATCCTCGCTAATTTGCTGTCAAAGATCCTTCGCTGTGTAGCATGGCTTAGCCGCTACCTTAAACCTTTCACGTTAAAGGAATGTGCATAACATATAATAATTGGTACAGCACCTTTGAGTTCGGGAGGACATCACCAAATTGCTTCACAAGGTGCACTGTAAAGCGGAGTGTATGCTTTGTGCGAGAATAATGTAATAATGATAGTACACTATTATCGTTAACAGCAAAGTAATCCTTGCATTTTTAATTTAGCGCCTCTATCACGTCGTTGAGACGTCTCAAAGCGCTTCACAAAATATACCACAAAGACAATTGACTGTATGTTTTTGTGGGCGAAACACGGCAGTCGATTAAACCAATTCATCAACCTTTACCGCACGTAAACTCTCTGAATAGCTCGTTTGCAAGACGCAAAGCATGAGTTCGCCCTTTTCTTGGTCAAAAAGAGTAATTTTTTTTGTCTAAAACCGAACACTGTTGACAAAGGTGGACTCACCACAGGCCTTTTTTTTAACCAGTTTATCTGAAACAGACACCAGTCAAAGTCACCTCTAGAAAAACACAGTTGATAGATATAATGGAGGGAATGGTCAACTCTTATAATTCTGGGTCACTGGCAGACGGACCACCCAAGAGTTTTCCAGATGTGAAAAAAAATTTAGGTTTTAAAAACCTCATAGTCATACTTTCTAATGCTCCCAGCACAAGTTTACACTCAAAAAATAGACCCCGTTTATCAGTTGATAAAGCCGTGGGTTCATCAGGAAAGGGGAGATGGGGGAGGGGGGGGTGGGATTGTCTTATGAATCTCAAACAGATTGTTATTTAATCTCCTGTTGTTATTGTTGCTGCTGTAGATAAACGCACAACTTTTGAAATTAACCTGATTTTTAGCCCTTTAAAGGTCACGAGCACTCAGTCAGCAAGTAAAAGACCGGCTTATTTTTCACGCTGCCTAAATCCATCGTCTTTCGTCTCCCCACAATTAGAATATTCTAATTAAATCCTGTTAGTTTTTCTGTTTCACACCAAAAGTAAACTTTGCTCACTGCCGAGTTTGTATGAAGTTTGCGGAGATGTGCACGCAGTTTAAGCACTTCAATAAGAATACAATCCTTGCATTTGATATAAATGTCTCAATGCATTCAACAGGATTTACGTTGAAGTCGATTGACAGTATTTTGTAGGCAAATGCGGAAGCCAATTTGCCTAGAATAACATCCAGCAAACAATCATGAAGTGAACGGCTGATTTTATCCAGAGGATTGTTGATGGGTGGCCTCTGTTGACACTGAAGTGCTCGCCCAGTTCTGCCAACCTGGGCCAGAAGACCACAAGCCCTGTTGTGACTCAATAACTGGTATGCCTGAAATAGGAAAGTGTTCCAGGGTGACTCAGACACTGATTTTGTCTGCCTTTTCCAGAGGCATTTCTCACAAACACATGGCCTAAGGAATAGGAATCTGGTGCCTGGGGAACCATAGCCCATCGCAATGTTGATGTGTCATTGGAAATTGATCACTAGATACAGAGAGCCTGTATTGTTTCGTATCCGAACAATGGGAGAGGAAGGGAAAATCCAGATGTGGGCAGTGTCTCAGCTGTGAGCCGTAACCCAGCCTTTCGTGATTCAAGTCCTCGCTCGGCCTCTGTGATCTACTGTATTGCAAACAAAGAGGAACATTTGGAACCAAAGAGGAGCGAAGCAAAGCAGAAACGTGTAAAATCCCTGGCATAAACACCACTTTATTGGGCACAAAATGTTTACCGCTGTCACCAGGCTCTGGCCAAGGTGCTCAGCATGAGAGAGAGCCCTCTTTGTGTTCTCTCAATCATCGTTCTCTCAGGACGTTGAACTGGCCAAACCTCTGCCAATCGAATGTATATTTATATAGTCTTTGAGCACATGGAACAAAACAAGTTTTGAGAAGATTTTTTTTTAAGTAGAGACAGATTGTCTCTTTTCTGGGGCAATGAGATTATAAACTGCTCAAAAAAAAAAGGGCTATTACATCCAGGAAAGGTTTACAATTATGTGATGTCAAACTGCCATTTCAAGTCAGCCAATGTAATCAAACGATTTTTTCCTAAACTCCCTGGTTGTTATAATGTTGAAGATGGGGCAGCATCAATTATTATTCTCATAAGACAACACATTGTGCCAGAACACAGCTACACATGCAAGGCTCCTTTGACCCTCCATTTCTCCTGCAGAAGACTTCAAATGACACAGTGGTTAGTTAATTTTTTTTTACACACACACATCACTCTGATCAGTCAATATTTGAGCCCATCCTTGGCACCAGGCAATAGGAATCTTTTTGCTTGTATGTGGATCGATGTTTCTGAGTTGCTCCTTCTCAATCCACAGCCCTCCAAGGAATCTTACTTAGGTTTCCCACTTTAGCCTTTCCTACCAAACGACTTGACCTCAAATTACACTTCAGAGCGAATCCCGTGAGAGGTTTGAGAGGTTTGAGAGGTTGGCTCAACAGGAGAGGAACAAGAATTATTATTACTATTTTTATTATTCTTGTATAGCAAAGTTAAAATGTCAGAATTTGGAATTCTAGATATTGAGAAGCACTTTAAGTATATAATTATAATACAGTAATAATAATCCTTGCATTTGATATCGCACTTTTCCCACCTTCTAGGCTTCTTAAAGCGCTTCACAGAATACATACTGTAAAGTAAATTGACTGTATATTTGTGGGCGAAACGCGGCAGCCAATTCCTCGCAGCAGCGTCCCCCACAAACAGTCGTGGACAGTTGCAATGTTCTGCTTTGCTCAAGGAGGGAGAACACAGTTTCCTTATCAAATGTCTTGAGGCAGAGCAATTGTCAGTCGCTAGGAGTAAATATCTCTAAAGTGTGTCAAAGCAAATCAATCATACGTTAATATGATCTTGAAATGAATGGTTTCCTATTGTCCCTGGCAGCACTCTGACCTATTCACCTGCTGTCTCCCTTCTCACATCCCAGACCAGTCATCTTCACTCCCAGCAAATCCTACGCTGTCAATCAAAGGTTAAAAGGTGATCGGGTCCAGTGCCAAATTCACTTGTTTAGTCACTGTTTTTCCACCTCGAGATGGCTTTGATGTCTGAGGTTTACTTGCCTGTGCCCATTTCTCAAACTGTTCTCTCAGGGGTTGAGATACCTGTCCTGTAACCACAATTAATCCCTTCCCTTTCTCAGACTCTCTCTCTCTCTTGTTCTCTTTTTTTTTCTACGTCAATTGATCTGGAAGCAAACCGGCTGACAGCCAGCCATTTATCATGTTCAAACCCACGGCTCAGATGAACAGTCCGCCTCTGGGCACATCGGTTACGAAATGAGTAATGGGAAGGTCACTAGAGATAATGTCTCATTCTTAGCTCAAAAGCTGCTTCGGATTGGGTCTCTTCATGTTCCCAAAGCACCTTCTACCTCCTACCTCAGCTATATTTCTTATCGTTCAGTTTCCCTAATTTTTTCTGTGTTCCCTTCTTCCGAAAAGTAACGGTTCGTGGCAGATGTGCATGGTAATTGGCACTGACAGCTCACCTGTCTCATACCCAAATGGCCATTCATTGTGCACACACAAGGAGCTGAGAGCGCCTGCATTGACAAGCTTTTCAGTTGTGTAGAGCAGCAGAGGCCAGGGCATTCCTACTGTTGACCTACATCAATGAAAGTGCACTTTCCAGCTGAGGGTTAGGGACAATGGTCGAAAAGCCTGACTTTTACTCCTTTATAGATCAGTTAAATTGAGGCTTTGTGTTGCGGCCTTGTCACAAACCTAGCTGGCATAATAATAATGATAATAATGTGGAGTCCGGTAGCTCAGTGGTTAAAGCGAGAGACCTGGGTTGAATTCCAGGCAGGGAGGAAACTTTGGGCAAGTTTTCTTTCTCCACATGCTTAATAATAATCACTCCCCCAAAAATTGGACATTTCAATCCACAACTGTTTGTGGAACGCTCCTGTGCGCAATTGGCTGCTGCATTTCGCCCGTATATATACAGTCAGTTCACTGTACATTATATCCTGTGAAGTACTTTGAGATGCCTAGAAGACATGAAAAGCGCTATATCAAATGCAAAGATTATTATTATTAGTGTTAATAATATGCATTTGATATATAGCCTTACCAAGTCATCGAGACGACTCAAAGCACTTCACAGAATATACTGTAAAGTGGAGTGACTGTGTATTTTGTAGGCGAAATGTGGCAACCGGTTGCACACAGCAGCGTCCCACAACCAGTCATGGATTGAGTAACCAATTTTTTAAGAAAGGTTAGAGATCAGTTAAACTCTACACAGGCTGTAAATCAAATGTAACTTCTCTGCACAAGTGCATCGCCCTACGTTGCGTAAACATATAACAAAGCGTTGCCTGTGTTATCGGGAACAACAGCTCCTCAAATGTTGGTGGTCAATGAATCCAGATGCCCCTGTCTCTCTTCCCACTGCATTGATGATTTTTAAGGTTTGCTTCACTCGCTGTTTTGATGTGCAATCAATTTTTATTCAGCCTGGACGGGAAGAAAGGGGAGGAAGAGAAGAAGAGAGATAAATAACTAGATTTAGTCAACCCTAACAATCAGACTTGCCAAGATAACATCACTTGAAGTTGTGCATTGACATGTTTGCAGGTTCTGTACTTTTATTTGGATCCCAGCTCCCGAGTACTGTTTTTGTTATGTTGTTGGGTCCAAATGAAAGGAAACCCAGTAGAGTAGCATTCCCTGGCAGAGCACCATCCAAAGGAGCTTTGTATTTACTTTAACTTAAATGTTGTAATAAAATTCTCCTTTTCGAATTGTGACGAGGGAAACTGGTGTGGCTCAGAGTCACAGCTGGGTGAAAGTTGCAGGTCACCTTCCTGCATGGAAGGTCTGAAAACCATCAAATAAAAATTAAAATGCTCCATTTTGCAAAACAGAAAACACATTATCCCTATCTACACCTGAATTTATGCCGTACAAATTTGGGTGCGTGTCCAGTGGTCATCCTGGCTGTAACTTCATGCAGAAACCCGGGTACGACCTCTTAAACCTTTGCACCGCAAATTCCACGTGACAAAATCCCAATGCCCTGCTCCAGGAAGCGTCCCACAGTGAATTCTCATTGACCTATTGGCGAGGGTTTTCACAGTGATAAAAGGCAAACCACAGACTGAGTGAAAAATCTGCACCAACTTGCCTTGACTGACTGTCTGTGCGTTACCTGGAGGCGATTGGTCTCAATCTTGGAGCATGAGATAAGCTGTGCAAGGCATCCTGGCAAGGGAGAATGATAGCAACCATGGGAACAGTGTAGTCGGTCCAGGTGTTCTTCAGCGCTGAACCCTCTCAGCTTTACATTTGAACGACCTCGGCATAAACATATCGGCTGCAGATAAGAACAGTACAGTCTCGGCGCATTGTGTGGATCAGATGGAGGGGATACATTTTCACTTGGGCATGTTAAATGTGGTGCAATATCGGGAGCGGTTTCGAGATGCGAGATGCTGGCCCATTGTCGTTTTCGTAATCTTTTACGTAAACAATCTCGCTGGATGTCTTCTCTCCTGCACGTTGTCTTTGGCTCTTGTCTCATTGTAATGGAATCTCCGCCAGCATGTAATTACAGTGTATCGGAGCAGGTTCCCACTCTCCCCCCCCCCACCCCCCGCCCCCAACCACACATGCTTCCTTCCTGGGACGAGCAAGGCAGGCACCATTCGACAAAATGTCAAGAGTAGGTGACATTGTTTAGGGAATTTGACAGCTTCACGTCAGCTGGTGAAAGACTATGAAGTCCTGTTCCTCCCTGATGCCAACATGTTTGCTGGAATGAGCCCGAGAGAGACCCAGTTGGCAATCAACGACTGGAAGGGGTTGCCTGGAAGGGTGGGGTCACGGAGGCTCATTTAGAGATCAGCTCAATACTGTGATGGAGGACAGTAGGGTGGGCATTCTAGAATGGTGAGATCAGATGGGCCAAAGAGCCTTCTCCGTCCAAAAGAATCAGCAGTGACCTGACGACACTGTCGTCCTTTTCAAACATGTTGAAAGCCAACAAGCCATCTGCCTCTATAAGCATAGCTACCTCATAATAATAATAATAATAATAATAATTCTGTCTCAGAAATGTCTCAAGGTGCTTCACAGAATAAAATGAATTGTCTGTATATATTTTGTGGGGGCGTCTTTTAACAGAGTTACCCTGAAGCTCTTCCAGAAAGCCAACACAGGATTAACGTTCAAAAGGCTATATTCTATGTTGTAGAACAACGTAGATTGCTCTTAATCTACGCCACTCCTACCGATACTGCGCTCGTTGAGCGCTTTGAATGGTAACAGCAATCAAACGGCAATTTGCAAGCTTACTCTCGGGCCATGTAAATGTTAACAAAACTTAGTTTATTAAGTGTTCCTGTCAGCACATTTTTGAGAAATGACACTTGCTTTATGCTATAATTATTAAGAAGTGCTAAATGCAGAATGTGATCCAGCCTGTCTCTGCTGTCAGTTCAACTTCTCTGCCCTAAGGTTTTGCTATTTGAACCTCTTTCCCACCCCCAACCAACCCTCTACTACCCTTTGCCCCTTCTCCAAGTTTCCCTATCTTCTGGATGGATGACAGAATGTTGAGTGAAAGGTCCGTTCTCAGTGATTTTACATTGTTTCTGTTGCTTGGACGAGGCAATGGGCTAAAGTTTGCGGCATTTTGAAACACATTCCTTACGTCGGTTAATGCATATGCTATAAAATACAGTAAACTCCAGCTCCATTATATGGCAAGTCTTAATGCTTGCATTGACTTGTCGATGGCTGAGTAGGAAAGGCTGACACAAGCCTCTCTAGACTCACTGGTCCCAAACAGGTGGAAGTTCCTATGGACAAACAGGTATTCCAGTTAAGTTCTCATTGTTGAACTAAGCATTTATCTTACCCCAAAAAATTGGAGACAAGACTTTAATGTAACTTTACCATTTGCCAATAGATGTTGAATAGTTGAGGGAATTCACCAGGATTTGCCGTCCTGCTTACTATACAGGAACAACAACAACAAAATTACACTTATAATTTTGAGAGAATTTAAAGAGGGTGCCTTTGTGTGAAGACATGGCTGAGGATATCTGTGGGGCCACCCTGGTCAAACAGCAGACATTGGAATTCTCTGCTACAGGCATTGGTAACATACATTCAGCCCATCAATCAAGTTGCAGATGCTTCGATAGTCTATCCCTACACTACAGGATGATTTCTCTTTCAGTGGTGCATCAGATTAATTAGAATTTGCGTGTTCATTTGAAATATGGACACAATTGTTGTGCCTTCACCTTGACAGTTTATCAACTGATCAGATGGGTTCAACGTGTGATGGACGTCATCGAGGCATGATTTATGGGATCCATTTGGATGGTAATTAGTAGGAAGGTCTTGTTTAAGAACCTGCATGCATACCTTTGGTAAATTCAACACTCCCTGTTGTAATTTTATACCCAATTGGATGTATAGTTAATGCCAGGTGGGTGTTGTAGCTTTATGATTGTTTTGTCTCTGTCAACAAATGTAGTGTTGTTTTTACTAATATTAATAACAATTCTTGCATTCACTTTATATATATTTGTCACAGTTTTCAGTAGGACTAGGTGGTTTTAGCCCAACCGAGCTTCAAGGGAAATCCGTTTCACCCTCTTAACTGGCTCGGTTCACTTCAGACTGAAATGCACTGTTTTTGTTTAAAAGACACAAAATTACCAGACGCTGACGGGTCGTTTGCCACACAGGTATAACTAGTTGTCACTGGTTAGAAAGTCTATCTACCAACTGCAGGGAACAGCCTTTAAACCTGTTGCTAAGGCACTCGATCCAATCGGAAGTTGAAGGAAGTGGCTTACATGTAACATGAGAAGCTAACTCGAGGGCTTTTTTTCCCGACTATGTTTATTGTTCTGCTCACAAGATTATAGTTATCCAAAGTTATATCCCATCGTTCTAAGGAAGCAACTAGAAGTCTTTAAGCGGTAGGCTTTACGAACATGCCCAACCACCGATGAAACTCAACTCAGATCTTGGCTCTTAAATTTAGGGGTGTCACTGTGGTGACCAAATGATTAAAAGGCATCCATCTTGCAAGTGACAGAACGGGGCAGAACCACAAATCACAGGGATGTCTTGGTCTGATTCTGTGATGACATTGTTTGTGTTCCTCAAAGCAAAATGCCTTCTTTTTATCTGCCACTGGATTGCATGATCCTATTTGAAAGGCGCAAGCTAGACTCCCATTGTGGCCAAATGCAACCAGAATAGAAATACTTCCCTTTACTTAAACCTTCTCCAATGTTATCTTCATTGAAAGCCATTGTGAAGGGTTTTACATCCATATGCAAAACACAGAAGTGAAATCTGCCAAGTTGGCCTGTTTCCAAAGCCTCCTACGCAAAATCTAAATGAACATTGAGGCTCTTTCTTCTGAACTATAACACACAGGTACCATCAACCTCTTCTCCCTCAAAAGATGAAAGAGATGTGTGGAAAAATTGTCTAAACCAAAAAGGTTGAACTGAGTACTCTCGATTCATGTTGGTTGGGGTTTGTTCTGCTGCAAGTCACTACATGCAAGAATAAGGGCTTAAGCAAAATTTATGCATATGCATCAGTTTTTGAATTTAATAATGCCTTGAGGTGAAATTCTTTAGAACAGCAATTTAAATTACTGGCTCCAAATTGTGAATGACTGTATGGAGGTATGTTTGGATGAAGAATGGAGGTGAATATTGTTGTATTGCCATTGCAAGCACAGTAAAAAAGACAACCTACCTCAATCCAAGCTCGGTGACCATTCAATACTGTCACTGCACACTCTTATTTGTGCTTTTTGTTGCTGTTACAGATGATTAAATACACCCTTTGGAATACAAGCCAGTGCCCTAATGAGTAGATGCTTTCAGCAAAATCAAAAAAATTCACCTAGAATAATAATAATAATGATAATCCTTGCATTGGATATTGCACTTTTCAGATGTCAGGAGAACATCTTAAAGCCTTTCATATGCTATTAAGTGTGGTGATTTTATTTGTCGCTAAGCGCGGCAGCCAATTTTTGCACAGGAATGTCCGACAAAAAGCCATGAAATGAATCATCAATTTTATCTGTGGAGGAGGTTGTCAGACATGGTGCTGGGAGAGAGAAACTGCCGTCACTTTTTCGAATAGTGCTGCGAGATCTTTAGTGTCCACCTGAAGATGGACATTAAAGGTGGGCATCCAGCCTCTGTTCATGTGCTGTACTGTCCCACGTTTTGACCCTTATATTCGCAACAGTTTGAGACATTGAGGGCTGACCCAAATTACAAGTTACAAGGCTTCTTATTTCTCTGATTTGACTTTCGGTCCTGGTTGCTCAGTAAGCTGTGCCGTTGACCGTTCACCTCTGTTCTAAGGTTTAGGGTACATCCAGTGTGCCTTCCACCATGCTGCCAGTCGCATGTACAAATCATGTCCCAAACTGTATGCAGCACCTCACAATATTATTTCCTGAAAGATACCTTATCTAACCTTATCGCAATTTATCTAACGTGGTCATTTTCTTGTTCTGTCTAGGTTTCTCGCATGCTTGTGTGAAATCTCTCAATGTGTCCACCGCCGCAGAACAGCATGGGAGGTTCTTCTCAAACCTTTGCAATTTGCACATCAGCTGACTGTGGCAAGATTTCAAGCAACCTCAGGTTTGTGCAAGTCTTTAACCTACATTGATTGAGCGCAGTCATTAAACATTACTGTGAAGTCCTGCCCAAAGAAGTGCTGGGCCCTATAAATCAGAGTGTTGTGTAGGGTAGAGATCCAGCCTATGCCAAGTTAGTCGATCTGAGCCAGTGAAGGGATAGGAGCTGCAGTTGGCCTCAATGGCTCCAAAATAGAGAGTCAAGAGAAATCAGACAGCGATTAAAATTCCGGCTCTCAATTGCTACCCCTACTCCCTGGTCAAAGTTTGACTGATCTAACCCCACAGTTGAAGTTTGCCAACCCTCCCTGTGAAGGTGAACAGGTTGTCACTTGGCTAAAGGGAATTTGCGAGCACACTTTCATCATTGGATCCGAGTGGAAAGGAAAGTGTCCTATCACCTTGATTTTGCAACACGTCTCGTCTCTGTTGTCCTCAAGGCGCGCCGGTGAAACGTGCCCTACCGGTCTAACAGCACTTGATAGGTTGGGGGCCCATTTATAAAATCCATCACAAAAGTGACAGCTACCGCCTGACCCGACACGCGAAAACATCTTTTACTGTAAAAAGAGATTTCTGTTCAGAACTCTGAAATTCCGCATGGGTCTTAGCCCTCAAATTTTCGCTTTTTTACATTTAAAAATGGGGACGGAATAGTGGGAAGCTCTTCAACTCCACTTTCCTTCGCAAGCCATGTTTTTTTTTTCGCGCCTCCTCAAAAAAAGTAACCAGCTTCCAAATCAAGACTGCGTTGAAGGTAGCTGCCAGGCTCTTAAAAATCGAAGGCGAAACGGTCTGAGGCACAAAGATTAGGCGGAATTCGTTGGCTCTTAAGGGATCAAAGGAAAGCGCCACTGTTGATTGCACAGAGCTAAACTATCAGCCCAAGTTGTTGAACGCTAGGAAGGTTATCATTAGAGATGTGGTTTTTCATTATCTTATTGTGACACTTTGGATTAGCTCCCACTTTTAAGAGTGTGGATAAAGGTGGCACCATCGGCAAAATGGCGTTATCTATAGTCGCATCTGCGGTCTTCTTGTGCATGCAAAGAAGTCAAGAAGATCCCCAGAGGTGTCTTGAATTTGGGAAAAATCGATTGCGTTCCCCTGCGTCTGGATCGTCATCCTGTCGCTGAGCGGAGAGAAGAAACACACGAGCGAAAAAGCGCCTTGATTTTCCGAAGCGATTTGAAAAGTACAGGTCGGCTGCCAAACGAGCTGAATTGCTACATGCTCGAAGCCTTCCACCAGACTGACTTCAACAATCAGACTCGGAGGTGCCAATCATTTTCCCCTGGAGGTTTTTTTTTGTGTGTGTGGTTTTAATTCCTCTTTCAAAAAAACTTCCTGTAGTAAAAGAGATCGGTTTTCACCTGAACAGAACTGCAGTTGTCTCCCAAAACAATTACCCACCCCAGAAGGAGATGAGCTGCTCTATCAAGTTCAAGCCCAGAGTTCACAGCGAGGACAGGCTTATATAAACACAGGCATGTCAACGGCAGGGTGAGGAAAGCTGTAGGGAATATGAGATCAAGCATTGTGGGCCACAGTCTTTCGGATCAGAAGGGTCATCTCTTTGCTCTGATGTGTCTCTCGACTGCCCGGCATGAAAACTCGCTCGCTGCCCCTTTTTGGGGGGTTAAGAGAAACCCGTCGCCATCAATCGGGTTCATTCCCTCTTCTAACCCAGTGCTCTTTGCCACTCTGCCAATGTGCTGTGCCATCCTGTGTCTCTGGGAGAAAGAGCCAGAATGCGCATTCCATTCCATTCTAGACTGCGGGGAAATTCCCTGTGTGTGTGTGTGTGTGTGTTTGTGTGCGTGTGGCAGACATATGTGGAACTCTTCAGACTGATTTAGATACTCTTGACCTCGGCGATGGGATTCCGCACATTAAAATTGTTGCCTCCCTCTCCCCACCCCCTGCCCGCCCTCCCACCTTCCCTTTCCCTCCTCGTCACATGTACGACCACACTGGGCACCCAACGCTCACATGCGAGACATGTGCACAGCCTGCCTTTGGCACACTTTTGACCCTGGGAAGGAGAGGGGAGGTATGGCACAGTATCAGGGAGGTGAGGTGAGACCGGGGACAGAGATGGGTGGGGGAGGGGGGTGGGGGGTGGATTGTATGGTTTAAACCAGTGCAGTCCCTTCACGTCCGGTACACGGTTTAAGCATCGTGCCATTTCCCCCTTATTCTGCTACTCCCCGCTGCCTTCTCTGAGCAGATTGCTGGTGCACTTTGCGAAGAGGCAGCTCTCCTGTCTTTCTGTCTGTACCTGTCTGTTTATTCCCCCTTGCAGGCAGGGTGTGATGAAATAAATTCACCCGCTGTTGCCCAGACCTGTTTAGGAAATGCTTGCAACACATAGAAGGGGAGCATTCAGTCAGACCAAGTTGTTAGTTGCTGCTCATAAATCATTTCAGTATGGTATTATATTTTCCACGGCCAGATAATTAGAGTCTGCACACATTTTGGCAGCAGATTGTGAGGTTACAACTTCCATATCTGCCAACTATGTAGATTTAGAAGATGAGTCATAACAAGACTGAGATCCACCTCCAGGTGAACTGCTGGTATTCCTTCACAACCTTCACTCAATTAATTTTCATTCTCGCTGGGGGCTAAGAGGATGGACATTAAACCAAAGCCCCTGTTTGCCTGCTCAGGTTGACGTTAAGCATCTCTTAAATGGCACTGTTCGAAATACAAGCTATTTGCCCCCCCAACTCAAGCAATAGAGTCAAAATTTGCATTTCGCCCACAAATATACAGTCAATTCACTTCACAGTATATATTCTGTGAAACGCTTTAAGACGTCGATAAGATGTGAAAAGCGCTGTATCAAATGCAAGGATTATTATTACTCTTATTAAAGTTCCGCACTGTTTACAACAACAGCAACAAATGGCATTTGTATAGCGCCTTTCACGTGGCGAATACATCCCAAGGCGTTGGACAGCGAAGGGTTTGCTCTGTGTATCTGAGGTATGGGATTTCGATCGATAATCTCATCCAGTTACCATCATTTTATTAGATCACTTTAATGTCATATCACCTCTTCCTTTTCTCTCTATCCTCAATCCCCTTATCTCTCAAGTATCTGTCGATCTCCCTTTTAAACATCCCAATCTACTGTGCATCTGCACTGGCAGCAGATCCAGTGATGTGGTGATTATACCCACATAGCACATGCATGCTCTGTTGGGATTTGGAGAGAGAGAGAGAACATATCGACTGTGGGATCATAACAAGGCTCACCCTCCACAGCGCCTGAACCCATTCATCAGTGAAGGAAGCTGCCGCGAGCACATTTAGCAAGCTTGCCTTGCGATTGCGCAACATTGGGGAGGGGAGGCTTGAAAGGTTCCTCTGAACTGCTGTTGACATTGCCTGGAAGCAACGTATGTTATCTTGTGGTAAGAAATGGGTCCCTTTGTGTTTGGGGAAGTCTCGATGAGCTCACGTAGCCACTGTGGAACTCAAATCAGCGTATTTCATCTCTGAACCAGCATCAACAAGGGCAAGCTTAAACTCACTGTTTAGGAAAAGAAAGTCAGCCGTTTTGGCAAAGGGAAGCTTGCCGAAGCCCTGCTGCACGTTCCTTCAATGAGCACTTTGTTTGTTAATAGCTGCCTTGTGAAGGTTTTTTAATATCAATGTCATATGTAAAGCAACACGCTTTCTTATCAACCCCAACTGCTGGCAGCGGCTTGAAAAAACGTACTCTGCTTGATAACCTTAGAGCTGCGTATCACATTTCACACCCTGTGACCACTCCGTTCGTGGAGTTTACCCCGGACTGAATTGTGTCACGTTATCTAATGGTTTAATATTTCCTGGTACGTCCTCTCGATATGAAAGGCGCTATATAAAATGCAATATTGTTGTTGTTGTTGTTGTTGTTCTCAGGATACTGATGTCAGCCTCGAATATTTTAATAATAAGAAGCCATACATTCGATCATGTCTTGAATTGACTGTGTATTTTGCGGTATTCTGATGGTGAACCAAATCATTGTGAGTTAGAGCCAGGAGTGAGCATTCAGGCATTTGCCCACATGCGTAGATGTGTATCAAGATTAAATAGTAAATATCCTTGATATTGATATGCCACCTATAATCCCAGCTCAAAGTCCTCAACAGGTAATGTTGTCAAGTGTAGGGCCTGTTCCTATGATGGGCAAATACAATAGCCATTTTGCACACAGGTAGATTGGCCCCACAAACCTTGATCAGTTGATCTGTAGCGCAGTTGGCCAAGAAATTGAATTTCTTCACGACTTTTATGATTTAACAACTAGCGTAACTGGGATGCTACCCTGCGAGACGTTGTTGTGGTTGTAACTCTAGTTAGAGCTACTTAACACAGAGGTTATCCAAATGCCAAACAGTTGGTTTGGCGAGAGTTAATCCTCTTAGACAGGAAGCACTCAGGTTATACAGTATATTAAGTCAGAATGAATGTAAAAGCTACTAGGGAACGACTTTTATACAACAGGCCGCTCGGATGCCTTGGCTTTGCATTCATCACATTTCAATATTTAAAAGAAAAGTCTGGAATGGGTTAGGACAACCTCAGAGAGAGATCAAGTTATTTTAGCTAAAAGCCTAAGGAGAAGCCATTAGCAAAAGGGCCTGTCATTAAAATGCTGCGCTCGCTTCCTAAACTTCGGGCTTCTCTGCCTGACGGATTCCACTATATTAAAAACTGCTCCTTTGTTGTGGGTTTGAGTGCTTGTTTCAGCGAAAGGAAAGCAAAAGAGGACTGGAACCGTTTTCTTGCAACCAAAAACACAGTGCCGAGCACTCTTAAGACAGTCAGTCAACAGCACTAGCCAAATGTAAAGCTTTCCTTTGATTGTCTTGACAATGTGCTTAGACCCAACTCCCTGGAGATAACTGTGTCCTAAGTTGGATTGCCAAGCTTCCCAATGCTGTTGAGTTTGAGACAGCTTTGCCCCATGGAGCCCAGTGCGCTGAGAATGCGATTCGCTGGCCCTTGCCTTTGTCACTGGGGAGGGTGAAAAGCCAAAGAGGTATTGGCAGCACACATTGCCAATCGGGTGGCATTTTTGTAACTCGATGGTTTGATTTATGTTGTTTTGTTATGTGTTTTGCAAACAAACTGAGAACGAGTTGCTAAGCGGGGCTGTATAATGGAGAGGGCCTCTTTAACAGCGCTCCCGGAGAGAAAATGTTCTTTTCATAAGAATATAAGAATGTAGGAGAGGCTTGTCTATCAAACATCCTTTATTCGGTGCCTGAACCGAATATTTTATAATCTTTTTTGTGTGTTTCTTGCTCTCTTAACGTTTTGTCTCAAATGTTTAAGTCTTAACTTCATCTGAGAATTCAGTGGACAGTGAAATAGTCACCTTTGTAGGTGATTATTGTATGCATATACATATTACATATGGTAATAAGAATCATCATTCATGTCCACGAGGATGTCTCAAAGCTCTTCACAGGGTATACTGGACAGTCGAATCACTGGATTGTGTGGGCAAACATGGTGGCCAATTTTGCACACACCAATGTCCCACAAACGGCCATGGAATGAGTGACCAGTTTCTTTTTTTTAACTGGGGGCTCGTTGGTCACCTCGTTGGCTCGTTGGTTGGATGATTTGCTGCCACCCAAACAGGTTCAGACAGGACCGCAGTTTATCATCTCATTCGAAAGGATGGCATGTCTGACAATGCACTACCCAATCCCACAACCCCATCCCTCTGTCCCACTCCCCTTCTGCCCCCCACCCCTCCCCACCCCCCAAGCCTGGTACTACCTGCATCAGAGTGTCAGCTTAAACGCAATGAGCTCCCTCGATATATATATTTTAAACAGTTCAGCATGCTATAAAACATCCTCGTAGTCCATCAATGTATGTTCTGCAACCCACCAGCCTGAGAGCTGAGGTGTAGCAAAGTCCGACACACCATTCCGCTGAGAAAGAAAGAAAATATCTCCCAGTAGCAGTGATGAAACAATAGTCTTTGGGTTCTGGCTGTGAGCTTGTGCTTGTGCCTTGGTTTTGTTGAACAACCACTAATAATTTCCTACGATTCTGAAATACAGCTGAAGGAGGAAAATCCAAACAAAAGGACTAAACTGCGACTTGGAAGTGTTTTCTGATTTCTACTTGGACACCCTCCAAGTTGCAGTTGGCTGTGCGCAACAAGACAAAGGAAAGACCCGGAAGCCAATTTTACAGAGGTTTTCTTTCATGTGTTCTTTGCTGACTTGCGTTGAATGATGTAGATTAAAAAAAACAATTACAGCTCCTAATCCATTCCGATCTACACCATAGCCTTCACGCAGGGTCATTTCCTGTGATAATGATCAACCGATTTCAAAACATAGACGTGGGTATCGCAAAGAGTAGGGTTGGTGTCGTTCTTTGTTTCTTCAGCCTCTCTCTCTCTCTGCCGACCCGCCATTTGGAACTCTATCCCACAGTCCCTTCGCTCGCTCCCTTCCCTTGCCTCCTTCAAGGCCCGTCTCGAGACCTTCCGCTTCGACCGTGCCTTTGGTCACCCTCCCACACCCACCCAACCCTCTCAGCTCGGGTGCAGACCTTGACTGTCCAGCGACCTTTGGGACGTCCTCCCGACGTGAAAGGCACTGGACAAAATGTAATTTGTTGTTGTTCTTAAAACGCTTTGGAAGCGTTAAGAAGCACCCTTGCAGAGATGGCCTCCTGCTTGTGAGTTTGGAAGGCATTCGGTGTTATGTGCACACAGTGTTCTGCATTGTACATGGCTCATTAAATGGCCGAGCCCTGAAATACAAGCACTCTTGGGGATTAACACTGCCGTCTGGTATGTGCCCGATATTCACAGTAACCTCCCGCTGATGTCATGGCTTGTACGCTGATCACAAAGGCTGACGTTTTGCCTGCCGCTGATGTTTCCATTGGATGTTTGCTACATGGACTTGCCAGAATAACAGCAGGAAAGGGCTGTGCTGTTGAAGCGTGCCCAAGTGTACCTCAGAAAGTGTATGATGAGAAACTGGGCTCATTGTTTGCAACATGAAGTCAATTTGACGGTGTGGCTAACATGCCCAGAGCCACGTTTCAGGTCAAAAATCTCACATACTGTACTTTCTCATCGGTGCAGCTCTGTAAACCACTTAGTGAGGATCAGTGGTAATGCTGGCGTCTAGATGAATTTTATTAATAATAACCCTTGCATTCGATACGGTGCCTCTAACGTCAAAACATCTCAACACCACTTTGCAGGGAATGGCTGTGAAATGCATATTGTGTAGGTGAACGCGGCAGCACAATTTGCCCACAAACAGCCACAAATGACCTGTTAATCTGGAGCCTCGCTGACCAGAAGGAACTCTCTTTCCTTTTCTGATTTTTGCACTCTTGTTGCCTTTTGGAAGTCCGATTTTAACGCTCCGCCATTAGTCTCTCAGCCATTTATCAGTTAAAGTCTGCCCATTGTGGAGTCGGGTTTGTGTTAGTCGCACAGCGTAAACCATTCAAATCGAACTGTACCATGAGGCTAGACCATCACAATGCTTTTGGTACAAACTGACCATTTGGATATCAAATCAGTTAGAGATCCCAAGGCACTGTTCCATATTAGAAAAGTGTTTCCCCTTGGCTCCTCACTCCGCTCTGAGATGCCGTCTGGCATGGAGGGCGCTATATAAATCAAAGTTGTTGTTGTTGATAGTCTGCTCATTCACCTCAGTGGCTGTTTGTGGGACATTACTGTGAATTGGCTTGCGAGTTTAGTAAATCCTGGGACGTGCTTTGAAAGTATTCTCCCACTGTTGTACAGGCATTATACGAAATGCCACTGCTCGTGGGGCAATGCTGTGCACAATTGGCTGCCGCATATCACCCACAAAATGCACTCTCGCTCCACTTTATAGTACTATATAATGGAGTCCTGTAGCTCAGTGGTTAGAGCACTCGCCTTGCGAGCAAGAGACCTGGGTTGGATTCCAGGCAGATCAGGGCGAAACCTTGGGCAAGTTTCCTTACTCCACATGCTTGACAAAAATCCCTCAGAAAAAAAATCAGTCATTTCATCCACGACCGTTTGTGGGACACTGCTGTTCACAATTGGCTGCCGCATTTCGCCCACAAAATATACAGTCAATTCACTGTACAGTATATTCTGTGAACCACTTTGAGACATCTCGAAGATGTGAAAAGCAGCGCTGTATCAACTACAAGCATTATTATCAATAGTCCTAGTGGTAGTATTTTTAAAATTTAAATTATTTAAGGAGCAATGCGCCAAACAGCGAGGGTTTAGCATCCTTCCCGAAATGTCTGATTTCCGAACTGCTTTTAACTGGGGTTGCACGCATTTCTGTACTTGTGCCACACAGGAAAGCTTATATTAAAATGTAAAAGCCTGTTACATCACATGGTTTAAAGTTGTATCCCCTCCCCACCACCCCACACCACCAGCCCACTACCCCTCCACCCCCTAGTTAATGGTTTAAAACAGTTGTAATGTAAGCCAGACGAACTTCAAAAGGTTTCTCTCCCAATGCGCAAGTGGTAAGAGCTTTAACCATGCCATTCTGCAGTGTTGTGTGTTACCTGTCATTAGCAAGTTACACTTTGGTGGAGGTGGGGACTCTTTTCATGTGGTCGAGCTGACGTGCCTCAGCGTGCACTTGGCAATGCAGCTGCTTAGATCGAGGGTGAAATCAACCTAAATGTTTTCTGCCAGAACAGACCACCTCTTTGAGTTGAACGCATGATGTGTTTGGCTCAGAGGGCTACTGACCAGAAGCTATCATTTGAGCGAGAGGAGTTTCTTAATGGACGTTTGCTTTCCTGGCTTTGGACGCGCACGGATTTCACAGAGAATTCCAACCTCCCGGACTTTTGAGGCTCTCGGCGGATCCGATGCTCCAATTCAATGGAGAGAAATCCCATTAAAAGATCTCATAATATTTTTAATCCTTCATTTCCTTGCCCCACTGAATAGTGCTGGAGGGAGCTCTTTTTTGCCGGAGGTGCTGTCTTTCGGGAAGGCACTGAACCAAGAGCCTGCCTTCTTTTGAGACCATGGAAAAATAGCAAATTGGATTCAGATTCAGATTCCAAATATTTTCCCCAGGCCACGGAATTCAACAGACTCGTTCTCAACAGTAAGCCCTCCATGGCCTTGCCTCCCCAACCCCATCCCCCTATTCCACCCCAAGGACCCATTCTCAACCCAACTGACCGGGCCTGCGTCATGTTCCTCCAAACCCCTTCCTTCCCCAGTCTATCTGGCCCACTGTAGGCGGACAAGCTTTCAGGCATCCTGCCCCTGACCCCTGGAGGTGTATACTGCAGTCGCTGCGCTCCACAGCTCCATGCTACCATGTACAAAGAGTTGATTAAAGCTAAGGTTGCATTCGCCTGCGAAGCAAACACTCAGATCATCCCAAATTCTGCCCCGATAAGAAAGTGAAAAGGCCGACTGGATCCTCTTAATATTTTAATATTTTAATGGATGACACATTTTAGTTGGTTGGTTCGGCTAGCGCTGCTTCAATCTCAATGACTGATTGTTGCTTAGAATAATAAGAGCAGTTTCATTTTTGTAACGGGCATGTGCCCCATAGAGAATCGCAGCCTCACGCAGCGTTTCATAAGTGCCATTGCTCTGAGGAATCTGCGAGGTACCTTTCGGGTGCGTTGTTCATACCAGGATAAAGATCGATCAGAAAAAGTGAGCGAAAACCGCACAGTGTATAACATTTAATATGTGTGCCACTCCAATCTGGAAGCATCTTCCTCGCATCTGCCCTCCAATCCAGCTCATTGCAGAATAACTCTTTGAAGTGCACTTCTGAATTGTGACAAGTTGCACGGCGTAGAGAAAATACGAGTCGAAAAAAATGCTCGCTTTGTTTTCAGTGATGGCATACAACAGCACTAACAAATTGCACTGTAGATAGCGCCTTTCACGTCGGGAGGACGTCCCAAATGGTTGGTCTGACCTGACTGTGTTTCAGCTACTATTACCTGGCCGTGTCTGCGAAAGTTATCGCCTCGCACAGTATTATAATCCGTTACAACTGAAAGGCAGAAAGACAATTTCAACAAATGCAAGGAAGGCAGTGATAAGAGGACATAGACAGATAGATATAAGATAGTCGCAAATTGTCAAATATGGATGGAGCCTGGGTGACAATGGGGGGAATGAGGGTGATCTGGTCAAAGCAAACCCAGTAGTCACGGGGAAGGTGATTCATCCATGTAATGTTCAACCCAAATAAAGACACATACGATGCTTGTTATTATTCATACCAGATATTACCAGAATTAATAATGTACTTGCTGAAACCAAATCTGTGTTTCATTACAGCTGCACGACTGCCTGTAGTTTCCCCACAAAACAAAGATTGTTGTGAAAAACTGGAATGGATTATTTTTTTCTCTCTCTCTCGTCTGTTGCAATTCTTTCAGCCAATACAATTTATTACCTTTCTTTTTACGGTATTTATAGAGAGATGGTGTCTTATTCCACGAATGGGTTGCTATCTAGCAAAGTAGTCTAGTACACTGCTAGGAAGGGGGTAGCCCTGCATTCCTAGGCATGTTGTCTGTTGGACAAGATATTAGATCGAGGGCCTTTCCCCTTGCTCGGGTGATTGTTGAAGATCCCATTCAGCAAATTCTTAAACTTAGTCTTATTTTTCAGGCCAGTTTTCTGAAGATTCCTTTAAGAGTTACAAAGAAAAATTGCATCGCACTCAAACTTGATATGAAACTGAAGAAATTCCCGAATTCTGGATGTTCTGACACACAAACAAAACACAGTTGGCAGTTCTAGACCCGGGTGGGAATTTTCTTCTTAAAATCCATAACTATTTGTGGTACACTGCTGTGCATAATTGGCTGCCACATTTCACCCACAAATTATGCCGTCAATTCAATTTACAGTATAATCTGTGAAGCGTTTTGTGATGCCTCACAGACGTGATAAGGTGCTACATCAAATGCAAGGATTATTATTATTATTACAGTACTTCAAAGTACTGCTACATTTTGTCACTTGGTTGGTGATCCCTGTCCTCATTCATCAGAGAAAAATCAACACACTGGTCAGATGAATTCACTCTCAGCTTGCATTCACATAGTGCCTTTCACTTAGAATAATGTGTGAGTGCTTTATAGTGACAGGAATGGACACTACTCCACTACTGGGAGGGGAGAGGTTACCATGGGCAAGGGAGAAACGACAGGTTTTAAAGTGGGACCTGAAGACAGATCAAGATGGGGTGGGGGAGGGTTGTAGATGAGGTCGGGGGGTGGGGATGTTGTGGGGATGTGGTGGGGGGGTGCGGGGGGGGGAGTGCGAGCAAGACGTAAGGGGTAAAGGGCAACAGTTCCAGAGGTTTGGAGGCAAAGAATAAGAACGTTTGGCCATAAGCAAATGCCCACAGTGGACGGCAAAAGTTTCTTAAAGTAACCAGAGAAACGAGTGTCTTCTGAAGATGGCAATGCCCCTTTAAGCCAACCCAATGTTTTGGCTGTATAGCACGACTGAAGCCCTTATAATGGGTATCGAATAGCAAATTCTACGCCAGATTTTATGGTCCATGTCATGCTATGTGTTCCTTTGTTATTGAACGCTACATCCTGGAATCAAATTGCCTCAGTTTTATCCACTTTATAATAATGTCCATTAAGAACCCTGTTGAATAAGATTCCCGCAGTTGTTAGCCAATAAAGACTGTGTTCTATAAATTGTCGGGAACATTCAGTACTCCAAAAGATTTAATTAGTAATGGATATGTTTTTAAACCTCTAAATTAACGAACCGAAGATTTGAGCTCTGAGGATACCTTTGCTGACTGATCATCTCTAATGATTTTTTGTTCCTTTTTGCAAAAAAAAACAACATAAGGAGCCGTAATCATTCGATGGAATCAAATCTCCGCCATTGTCATCTAACACAACAATGAGGGCACGACGAGAAAGGAGATCATTGCCAAGAGCTTGCAATACTCCGTTGTGAAAATATCAATCAAAGGACAAGCAAAGTGTGATAGAGGTTAGCAGGATCCTGTTTTGTTTGGTTTTGTTTCGCTTTGTTTTTCTGGAGGGGAGCTGATTAGAGGAAAGCGTTCGAAGTGACCTCAAAAACTTAAAGACACAAAATCAAATTGTCTCTCGCTGGATGCCCCAAAAGAAACCATGTGCGAGTAATCCTGAACAAAGCTGTGGAATATTAATGGGCTGCCATTGTTCTACAAATAATGTATTTTTTTTCACAACCGAGGAACTGAATCTTTCAGAGCATGGCAGCACAAAGTCGGAGGGGGTGGTGTGGGGGCGAGGGTGGGTGGGGGGGAGAGGGAGAGTTTAAATGAGAAAATTAGGTTTTTAAATGTAGGTTTGTTTGGTGGGTGGGGGGGAAAAGAAACGGTCAAATGTGTCACTGTAGCTCTGAAAGGGTTAAGTAATAATAATAATCTTTGCATTTGATGTAGTGCTTTTTCAGGCAACAGTTAAATAAATCAATAAATGGCAAATTATTGTATGAAACAAACGTATCCAGAAAAGTACGGATTCCTTCTTTCGTTTCCTTAAAACTTCATGGGGCTTTGAGGGACACTGCTGCGCGCAATTGACTGTCGCGTTTCGCCCACAGAAATACGCAGTCAATTCTTCTGTGAAGCATTTTGAGAAGTCTCAATGACGTGATAAGGACCTACATCAAATGAAAGGATTATTATTATTATGATTATTATTATCATTTTACTCAGTCTTGCGACCGAGCTCAGAATTCCACCCAGTCTCGGGAAGATTACTTCTTCGCTTCCGATTCAAACAATGGGGAAATTCTTCGATTCACTCTCGAGTTGAAAGTTGCGCTTCGAGGGTTTGTCAAAGAGTAAGACAGCTGCTCAGTGGAATTTTGTGGGTTCTCTGGTCTCAGTCCTCCCACTAGTTTTTGAAACGCTTCAGGGCACTATAGAAATGCAAGTTGTTGTTGTTGGCACACTCACTTGAAGCACTCTTTCGGTTTGCCCTCTCTCCTTGTGGCAAGTCAGTTTAACACTCAAAGCAGAGAGCATCAACCTGTTTTGTTAAGGGGAGGGAGAAAGTAATCGAGGGGATTAAAAGGAAGGGCGGAGTATAAACACTGCCACGGGCTCGATGGCCAAATGGCCTGTTTCAGCTCTTGTCACTTTCTTTCCAACCTTGCGGAGCATTTTTGACAAGTTGGGACAAGGATAGAAGCTATTAATAATCCTTGCATTTTGGTGATGTATAATGTATATATGATGTATAACATCAAAATGTACTACATGGGGACTTGTTTCCCAGTGCAGTGGCTGTGTGAGTGCAGGCAAAGGTGGCAGCCAATTTCCACTCAGCAGTGCCCCCCTCCCACTAAGACACCCACGAATTGAACAGGCAATTTATCAGAAGGATCGTTGTACTGAGGTAAAGGTGGGAATTATAATGTGATTGGAGGTGGCTGTTGAAACTGCTTGTTTTCGTGAGTTTCGTGACGCACCTCCTTAAAGGGTTAACCAGTGCATCTTTACCAGTGAGCGAGCGAGTTAGCGGGGGTGAGGGGGTGAGTTTGGGAAGGAAGGAAAGAAAGAAAGAGAGATTCCAAATCATTTGGTCATGTAACGGACCGATTGACGACCGACTCGAGTGGTTAAGTGCTCTCCTCACATCTGTGGGTCTCTATCCACCTCCTGCCCTGTTAGTCCAAGGCTTCCAGGGATCACGTGTTAATCAGGACGGACATGGGGGCAAGACTGGGAGCGGGGTGGAGTGTGTGTGACCAAGGGTGGGGGAGAGAACTGGCTGTCACCAGTCGTTCTCATGCTACGGGCGAAACTGGCGAAAATGTTTCACCGGAGCAGTCACTGATCAGCCACGGTTTAATGAGAAGCCTGAAGTGGATTAAATTCCTTTGAATGATAAGCATCAACTCGGCAGTTCGGTCCATGCCTCTTGAGTAAAGCTATGAGCGCCTATTCGGGAGGCTCACTTGTTGCAGCCACAATAGCCGACATATCTTTTGTGGCATTAACGGATAGAGGAACAATGTGTGAGAAGGCTAGACAGTGGGTTTCCCACACGGCCGATAAGGTCCCACACCCCCTGGGAGACTGCTCAGTGCAACCTGCAGAGACTGGAGCACAGCTGATCCCATCTTGATTTGCTTCTCAGTCCGATCCTGTGGGCAGAAACTCCTTTGTCTGATGAGAGAGAGGTGTGGCAGGCGATTAAATCACTATGTCATACGATGGTCAATTTTATGGGGGATTAAGACTCTGTTTTATTTTCTCCAGATATTAGGGGGGGGTTTCTCTTTTGGGGGTTGGGGGAAGAAGTGAGCCTTCATTTGCTTGAAAGTTGTCTCGCCCCACTAAAGAGCATCCCAACCGTCCGACAGCAAAATAAGCCACTGTTTTGCTTTCTGGCCCGTCGTCCGGTGAATGGGACGGGTGTCAACTTTTGACAGCGGTTTCACCCAGCTTTAAAAACTTTTGTCAAGTACCCAACCCACGCAGCAGCCTCTTGAGAAGATACACAGTCACTCCACTTTACAGGATATCCTGTGAAGCGCTTTGATACGTCTCGACGACGTGATAAGGCGCTGTAGCAAATGCAAAGCATTATTATTGTAAAATCGCAATCAAGGCTGCAGACAAAACACTAGCACACTAGCCCCTCCTCTCCACCCCCCCCCCCCCCCCCTTCCACCCCCATTTAAGTATTTCAGTCACAGACACACAGCAAAGCGCTGCCTAATTAATGAGGCAATTTTTTTTAACGACCGTTCCGAGGAACGCAGAGGGTATTTTAATTTTTCATGATTTCACACTGCGCTGACTTTTTAAAAAATATATCAATGTCATAAATATCCATGCAAAAACATATCTAAATATATATAATTGTTTTGCATAAGATTATGATTTATATATTAAAAATAAATATAACTATATGTATATTTAAAAATGCAAAGTATTTTTTACGTATATAGGTCCAAAGAAATTCTATATTTTTGAAGTTGGGTTAAATAAAGTAAAACAGCTCCTCCTCGGTCTATCTCAGTGACTGATCTCACGCAGGGGTCAAAATTTGGGCCGAGTTTGGAATAATAATTGAATAATTTGAATAATTTGCACAGTGCTTTTCCCAAAGATCATTCTGCTTCCCCCTCCCCCTCTCTGTGCCCCCCACCCCACCTACCCCCCCACACACCCACCCATGCCCTTCCGAAAAAAAAGTTGTCCACACAGAACAATGGATTTCAAGTTTGTACGTTAACATGCATAACCCAAACTCACCACTTCACCAGAGATGAACTAATTGCGCTTAGTTAATAAAGACAGAAATTTGGCGACGATATCAGGACTAGCCGTGAACCAAATTAAAAGATGCGAAACCAGGCCTTGTTAATTACAGGCAGAAGCACTTAGGGTGCAAGTGGAGCATGTTTTCTTCTCTCTCCTGGGATGCTAAGTTTTTTTTTACTGGAGTACCGTTAAGGACATGGGTGCTGACTGTGTGAACGAGCCAAGACATTGTTATTTTTTTTGCCCCACATGCATTGAAAGACAAATCCCAATCAAGAAGCTTTCAAGATGACAGCGACTCAGCCTCTCAGTGTGGTGCATATCAAACCCCCGATAAACCATTGTTACAATGACAGCTGACTTCATGCAGCAATGAGAACAGTTTTGTACATAACTCTGCGGCACAAAGGCAGGCAGCTGCGGCCTTAACCCTTTCCAGTCCACACCCTTTGGCTCAGCAACTGCGAGGAAGACTTTGACAATCGGCGGCTCATGCCTTCACCTAGATTTAGTTTAGCCCGTGAGACTAATTTGTGCGTTAACACGTAAGCGTTGTGGAAATTCCTTTATTCGCCTGACTATTCTTCACCGGAAGGATAGTCCTTAAAAAGTTTGGAAAGGTGGTTCCCAAATTAAGACTGGATTTAGAAAACAAAATCTACCAACCAACAATCTCAAATAATAATAATAATAAATAATAATCCTTGCATTTGATACAGCGCTTTCCTCATCTTCTAGACGTCTCAGAGCGCTTCACACAATCCACTGAAAAGTGAATTGCCTGTGTATATTTGTGGGTGAAATCCGTCTGCCAATTGTGCACAGCAGTGGATTGAAATCACCAATTTCTTTTTGAGGGATTATTATTAGGCATGTAGAGTAAGGAAACTTGCCCAAGGTTTCGCCCTGACTTGCCTGGATTCGAACTATGTCTCACGCTTGTAAGGCGAGTGCTCTGAGCTACTGGACTCCACAAATTTCAAGACAAAACAGTTCAACAAGCTAAGGACTAAAGTAGATCTTCGTTCCGTTAGAGCTGCAGCCACTCGTGTTTAGGCACTCAGTTTGATTGTAGAATTGATTTGGGGATGGTGGGGGGAAACACGTTAGTGTTACAGGGTTATAAATGCAATGCACCGACCTCCCTCTTCCCCCCCTTCATTCACTGTTTCATTCATTCATTGATTCATTCATTCATTCAGTCATTCGCTCATTCAGTCGCTCATTCATTCATTACCATTATACAGAATTGTTCGTTCAGGCGTAGCATGTAAATACATCATTCTGATACATGCATAGCATTTAGCCCAATTACTACTATTTTTCAGCGCTAACTGTTGTCAGTTCTATTTCAGACAAGCCTAAAGACACAAATTGTTGAGCATTAACTCCTTGTGAATTAGGATTTGGGGTTAAACGTTTCTTTAAAGAGAAGCGAGTTTGGGGGAAGGTGGGTGGTGCGGAGTTTAGTTCATTGACGCAAAGTTGGACATGTCCCAATAATAATAATCCTTGCATTTGATTATAGCGCTTTTCATGTCTTCTAGATGTCTCAAAGTGCTTCGCAGAATATACTGTAAAGTGAATTGACTGTATATTTGTGGACGAAATAGGCAGCCAGCCAATTGCGCACAGTAGTGTCCAACAAAGAGTTGTGGATTGAAATGGCCAATTTTTGGGGGGAGGGATTATTATTAGGCTTGTAGAGTAAGGAAACTTGTCCAAGCAAATTGTTGTTGTTGCAGTCATACATATGCCTACAATTGCTTCTCAAGGCAATTGTAGTTGTAGGCAAATGATAACCAATACATGTTCAGCCTTTCAATCAACAACAACAAAATTACAACTCCATAACTCCATACCGGAGTCGCTCCCTCACTTCATTCCAGGTCCATCTCATGACCTACTTCCTTGAAGGCACTCTCGGTCACCTTTTCCCTCCCCAACTCTCTCGGTTCACATGCCCAGCTCGAGAAGAGCTCGCCCATTCTCTTAAAGAGCTTTGGGACGTCCTCCTGACTTGAAAGGCGTTGCGTACAATGTAGCTTTCTATTGCATTGTATTGAAATTGTATGAATTACAGCCCTGGACAAGCGCACAGCGAACCAGAGTACAGTTTAAAAGAAGGCCTACGTGAGACGGCATCAATAATATTCAATAACAGAGGCTGTGGCATAAACTGGACGGTGATAAACCTGTCGCAAATTCAGGCAACGTCGTAAACTGCAAGAGCAAAGCTTGTGTGGTCCACGGAAGACATGAGAGCCATACGGCGGAATTATTGCCTTTAACTCTTTTGCAATTTGATTTTTCTATTTGTGTAAGACTTTATGTGTTATTCAGTCAATTACTTGGCTTGATATTTCGGAGAGCTGCAGCTGTGAGCTGCTCTAGCCGTCTGCGACTGGGACTAGAGCATCGCGGAGGCAGATTAATGTTCATACGTTCAACACTTAGACATGGAAACATTTTTTTTTAGCAACACAGGGATTGAATTCCCTGAGATTGGGTGTGGAGCAACTGATGGTTCGTCGCTTTATTGCACATGTCGTAGCTGGTTTATTTGACATTCCTGTTAGCAGCAGCTTCCATTTATATAGTGCCCTTCATGTAGTGTAACATCTCTGAGCTCTTCAACCCATCACCGTGCTTGAAGCCAGGAGTCCCATGTTTCCAATAAAACTACAGTAGGCCTGTGGTTTTCTGTGAGAATATCACAAGATTGGTTTTGGATGAAGTAGGTCCTTCGGCCCATCTTATCCCATCCTTCCACAATACCCACCCTACCAACCCCACCAGCACAGCATCCAGCTGCTTCTTAAACGAATCCCAACATCCTAATCACAACCACCCATCCACGCAACTTGATCCAGTCGTTAATTAACGTCTAGTTAAAGAAAATTTTACCAAGACCTGGTGTCTGTGTTGAAATTGCCCTCCTCAACTGTAAACCTGTGTCTTCTTGTTCTCCGGTCTTTGTGCAGTCAGGGAACTAGTTGCTTTTGACAAAAATACTCAATTCTATAATAGTAACAAATACCTTTTATTGCACAACTGCCGAATTCAATAATATCATTTTTTATTATACAGACGACAGACAGAATCACCACGTCGCAATCTGTAAACCTTTCCCTGATTTTAAGCAGATCAAAGAGCGAGCAGGTTTGGAAACGTCTGTTCTGTGTACAGTTCCTTACCATTTTTGAATGACATCTCAGAGACAAACTGCTGAGAACCCCCTGCAATTACAATCAGCGGTTTAAAATTACGAGCAATTACCAAAATGAGGATCTAATGATGTAGCAATGATAGCAACTGGATGAACTTTGGTTACAGAAAATTACCTCGAGAGGACGGAGCTCTGATATTTTGCTCTCGACACCCCTTGGGCTAACACCCTGTGCGCACAGTGGGGTGGATGGGTTCCTGGATGCGAAGATGTGCGATCTGGTTGGACTAATGCCCTCAACTAACTCTCTCGTCTCTCGCTGCTCATGAGCCATGTTAATATTAATAAGAATAATCCTTGCATTTGATGCGAAGCCTTATCACTTTGTCAAGGCATTGCAAAGTGCTTCATAGGATGCTATGGTGACTCTGTAAATTTGTAGGTGAACGTGGCAGCCAATTCTGCACTAATCTTGTTCCAGTATTGTTCACCCAAACCATGAGGTGAATGATCAATCTTAATAATAATAGTTTACTAATAAAACTGTCCTAATAATACATTAATATATTAATAATAACAAAACTGTTTTAACTAGGATTTGTCAGCCAGGACTCTGGGGGGTAAATTTCCCTTTTCGTTTCAACGCAGTACTGTGCGATCTTTAACAACAAACGCTCTTACTTTTGATCAGTTCAAGGACAGACGTGCTTTCCTTTTCAACCCGTGTGCATGTCGGCCCCGTCGCGGCTCGGCTAGAGTCAGGGAGGGCGAAATCAGCCAGAGTTCCTTGCTCCTGGCCCCTCTCCAACACCCTCTGCTGGTTGTGAAGAGAGATCAATCTGTCTGGTGGTCACTGCCGAGCCTCACAAAGGCCGACTGGGGCGAGGGGGTGCAAGAGTGATCTCCAGCCAAAGGGCGGGAGGGGCTGGGGGGGTTTCACTGCAGTGCTGTTGGACGAGAGATGCGCGTACACACAGACGCGCATTGAAAGGCAGCGAGCGAGCAAAGTGGCGCTTCAAGGGTTAAGTCCACTCCTCCTTTGACTTGGGTGCCGGTGTCTAGAGTTGAATATTTATCCCAATTGCCATTGATTTTTCTTTTTATCCGACGTGATAAAGGGAGAGAGAGAGAGAGAGAGAAGGAGAGGGAGAGAGAGAGAGAGAGACGGCTGGAGGCCATGCGTGCTTGCTGAGCTGTCAGGTTGGAGCTGAGGTATCTTGCCTCTCCCCCGCCCCCCCCCAACCGCCCCCATCCAAATCCCCACCCCACTCCTGGCCACAACATTCAATTTTATAGACATTCGCTGATCTCCAGACTTCACTCTGGGCTTTGCTTCCATGGCGACCGTGACACAGGGGATCACGCAGTTCATTTGTCGCCAAGTGTCACCATTTGTTCTGCCTTGTACGTTCGCTGAGTTGGGTCGCGCTGATGCAAGTCAAGGGAGAGGGGCTTTGCTTTTTTTTTAAGGGTGGTGGGGGAAGCGTTTGCCACCCCCCCCAGGTATACCCAGCGGTCTCCCCAGCAGCAGAGAACAACAACAACTTGGATTTATAGAGCGTCCCTAAACAAGTGGCAACATCCCACATCCAGCCTCCCTTCCTCCCTCTTCCCCTTCATAAGAGTCCATCATAAGAAATGAAAGGGACTAAGCCTCTCCCAATATTTTGTTGGTTAAGAAAAATTGTCTATGTACCGTAACATGTAAAACTGTATTGATAGACGTTCCAAAGCATTTTCAGCTTCCTGTGGTACAGCGTAAATCACTGTTGTGTTTGTGAGATGTTGTTCAAAGAGGGGGGCCAGTGACCAGTAATCTGAGGATATAAATCCTCTCACAGAGACTCTTTACATGAGCTCCTTGTTTGATTATAGCTGTCAATCTTTGACTCCACCAGGAACAAATAAGCTGCAGGATAATGGGTCTTGTGATGAGTTGCTGAGTGAATAGTTTGGCTGCTTTCAAACCGTCAGTTTCAAGTTAGAAAGAAAACCCAAATCGCACACTGAGACCGATAAGCCGAGGAAGAAAACAAAGTCATTATTTTGTTATGTTGTTAAACCTTATATCAAATGACGAAGGAAAGGAACAGTAAAGTGCGGCTTGTTACTTGTTACCCGCTGTCAGTTTCTTTTTACTCAGATTCCCTTCTCTCTCCCCGAATAATAGTAATAATAATCCTTCACTTCGAGACCTCATAAATCCCTTCTATGCGATTTACTGCAAAGTGTGTTGAGGGATGGTGTATTTTGAAGGCTAACATGGTCACCAATTTACACAGGACCACATCACACAAATAGCTATGAAGTTGGTGACTAATTCTAGCCGAGGGATTGCAGAGAGCTTTCCACATCGGGCGGACGTCCCGAGCAGCTGAACAATCGAGGATTGGAACCTGAGCATTGAGGAGGTGGGTGGGGGGGGCGGGGGGTGGCTGTTGGGAGGCAGGATTGGGATGGTGGGAGGGCAGAGACGTAGTGGTGGGGCAGCCGAATACACAGTCGAAAAGGAGGATCTTGAGACGGGCCTTGAGGGAGGCAAGGGACACTTGAAATACCTGACACTGCACCACTTTGGTTGAAAGCTGGAAGTAGATGCCAATGCTTTACCTGAAGGAGCCGCAAGGGTTTAAAACGAAACCAGGACCTTTTGAAATCCTCCCACTTCCTTCCACCTCCCCCAACCTCCTTTCAGAAACAGATACAACCTCTTTCAAGTCAAGACGAATGAGCGCAAAGTGGACAGAAAGCGCTGGTCACTGTGCTCTGAAACGTGCTTCAAAGGGATTTTGTGAAGTGTCCAGCCAGAGCCAGGGGTGGCCACCACTACAGCCCACAGTCTTGCTTCAGGCAAAACCTAAGTGTGAGGGATCGGACTGAAGTAAGCAAAACACCTCTAAGAGAGAGATAGAGAGAGATTCAGAGAGACAGAGATAGAGAGAGACAGAGATATTGTTTTCACACATCTTATTTCCTGACAATGGAATTAAAGAGAAGTTTGAAGGTGTGGAATGTATTTTGGATTCTCTAAGCTGTAGCATCCTGTACTGAATGGATGTCGCACAGTTTGCTGAGTGATTCTTTCTGCGCTTTCCGCTCTTTGATATGACTATAATTATATCATAATAATTTGGTCGCTCAATTCAATGACTGTTTGTAGGACACCCCTTGTGCATAATTGGCTGCGTGCAAAAGGAGCTATATTAAATATAAGAAGTATTAATTAGTATTATTATTGTTATTTAAGAATCATTTCATCATCTGCAATACATAGAATATGGTGAGGGAGAGAGAGAGAGATGAAGTTGGGATAGAGAGAAAGGATAGGGGGGTGGTGGGTGGATAAATGAGAGGGAGGGAGAGGTGGAAGAGCCAGGCATAGACATTTTAATGTCGAAGTTTCGCACACAGCAAGAAAAATCATGTGAAAAGTCATCTTGAAAGACGCTGGACTAGCAAGCTGCTAACCCTGGTGAGGGTTAGCTGTTGGGTGCTGAAATCCTCAGCGAGGATTAAAGGGATTGTGTTACAGAGTTTCAGAAAGCAAACAAAACTGGAATTTTCATTATCGTTTCCTTGACTTTTACACCTCAGCAGCTACAACTTCTAAAATTTCCTCCGAAATCTTAAATATAAGCAGCTGCTCATTTCTCTCACAAAACCTTCCACCATTTATCTCTCCCTCTCCCCGACTACCGCAACCCTCCCCGACCCCCACAACAAAATCTGCACCTCCCCTACTCCACAGACACACACATAATAGAACATTTACGAGCCTCTGTTAACTGTCTTAAGAGATCCTGTTAGCCATGTAAATTGTATTGTTCCAAACTAAACGATCTTGTGCTTTATTTATTTATTGATGAGTTTGCCCACTAAATGGGCTCTTTCCACTTTGGGACGTCCTCCCGACGTGAAAGATGCTACATCATATGTAAGTATTGTTCAAAGCAGTTGAATATGTTATTGCCCAAGCGTGTTAATCCCAGGTAACTATTGAGTCCTACTTCTTATCCTTGGCGCATTCGCCTCCGGAAACACACAGACTTCAGTTTATCCCGAGACGTCCTCCGACTTGAAAGAGAGGCGTTGTATCAAATACGTGGAGTATTATCGTTATGATATGACAAGTAATAAGAATAATAAATAATCCTTGCATTTGACGTCGCGCTTTTCCTGCCTTCTAATCTAGACGTCTCAAGGCGCTTCACAGAATATACCGTAAAGCGAACGGGCTGTATGCTTGAGGGCGAAATATACTTTGTCCCCTTTTGAACTACTCCGGCTGTAGTCTGGTTTTGTCTAAATCAGCGACTGATTAGAATTTTTTTTTAAATAGGCTTGTGCATTCCAATAGAGCATTGCTATCCTGCAATATTTTTTAATATGCAAGCTACGCGTTCAACCCCAGGGAATCACAGAAAGCATCAGCTTCATGGAGCTTCACATCACAGAGCTGCTGATTAGCACTTAATCTGCACCACAGGTGTTTGGCTGGGCATCCAGGCTGTCGGACTGGGCCCAAATTACTGTCATAAATCATCCACCTACTGCACCAAAATACCGTACAGGATGCAATGTGTTTCCACACTCTTTAACTAGTAGCTGGGGAGCATCATTTGTCCTGCTCTGATTAGCGATAATTTGCACAGTCAAGTCGTCTCAAACTTTAACAGCTGGGAGAAAGGGCAGAGGTTACAAGAGGTTCAATTAGATCACTGTTTCTTGATCCTGGAGTCCTGGGTCGATGGATCAGTCCGCCGCCGCCGCCGCCGCCGCCTCTCTTGCGCACTTTGCCTCCGATCTGCCATTTGCTACGAGTGAATTCTTTCGCACTTAGATATCGTGGCAACGGATTCAGTGCTGTGTTTAGAGACTGCCCCGTAAATAGGCAGCCTGTCTGCCCATCTGTGTGGCTGTGTGTCTGCCTGCCTGTCTGTCATCTGTCTGTCTGCCTGCCTCCTGTCTGTCAGTCTGTCTATCCATCTGTCTGCCTGTGTGTCTGTCCTGTTTTTGTTATGTGTTTTTTTTGTAAAAAAAAGAGCCGTAGAATTGTTATTTCTTAATTGTTTGCTGCTTGTTTTATTTGTGTGTGTGGTGGAGGGGGGTGGGGGGGGAGCGGGGGAGGGCGGTGGTGGGTAAATGGTGTGTGGGAGAGTGGAATGTTTCCGTCATATCCTTACCAAAGGCTGTTGGTGAGATAACAAACGATGGGGTTTAAATAGAGGTCAGAAATTAGATGACATTGAATTCCATAGTATTGTTACAGCATGAAAACAGGCCATTCTGCCCATCTAGTCTGTGCCAGTGTTTGTACTTCACACAAGCCTCCACATCTCCCAATGCCCTCTCTTATACCCTTCCCATTCCGTTTGTGCACATCAATTTCTCTTAAACCTGAGGGGAAAAAAAGGGAAAGGTGGTGGCCGCCGTTTTCATCACTAAGACTAATGAAAAGTGCAACACAATAGCGTTGGATCTAAAATTATTTTTGGATGTTAAACAAAAAAACGCGTCATTATTCTGGCAATTACGGCTAAGTCCCTTAGCTCTGACCATTTGCAGAACCACCAGATCAGGCGATGATTATTGTAAGCAGAAATACCTGACTAGATTTCCCATTTAATCGCAGGAAACTTGTTTTAGAACATTCGCAGAGTTAAGTCACATTAGCACCGTGAGATGTGTGTGCCAGATACCAACAAACCCTGGGCCAGTGAGTTAATAGATCTCATAAGGTTACAACGTGAGGTTTGGAATTGTGTGTCAGAATTAAACGTTTCCTTTAGTTGTTGACTGTTCTCGTTCTGGACATGTAGGTGTGCTGGGGTATTGTATTCAGCAATAGATTAATGTGTGTTGGGCAGTTGAGATGAATGGCCTTCCTCTCTCCCTGGCCAACATCTCCCCCCCACCCACCCCCACCACCTTGATGAACTGGGTCATTCACGAGAAGGCTGTTTGAGGGATGTCACTGTACACAAATCATCTGTTGCGTTCGTCTGGAAAATAGGCAGCTCGGTTGAGACACCTTGGAGAAGTGATGAGGGGCTGTATCAAACGCAATGGATTATTGTATATTATTATTGGTGGGCGCAGTGGATTTGTGTTGTGAAGCTTTTGTTTGCAACATTGCTACTAAATGGTGTCGTATGCAGCAGCTAATTCCCAGCAACACCGGACACTTTTCTCAATAAGCTGTACGCTCGCGTTGCAAGTGAGCGATTGGAATTTCTTAACCACTTGGGGTATGATTGTCTCCACTCTAGCGAACCTCGAGAGATGGAAATACAGAGGGAAAGAGGTGGCTTTGACGCAATATTACTTGAGGTCTCGAAAGAACGAAAGAAAGGGAAAAAACATCTTCCCTTCTGGCCTCCCTTTTGCTACACTTCTCAACAGAATATTAATCGTGAGAAGTCAGTTCAAGTCGCAATTTATCATTCTCCTCCACCCACCCCCAACTCCTTTACATCTCCTATTCCCACTTGCACTTATCCATCGCAGAAATTCCACCCAGTCCTACTCTGGCAAGGCTGTTTCGGAGTTGGATTTTTTACGTCTTGCAAAGGAACTGTGGAAAATCCTGAAATTCAGTCCTAATTCGGGAAGCCACTTTCAAACTTCTTACACAGAAACGCAACCTCCAAGTCAAAGGCCTTTACGCGCTAAGGACTGGGTGGTGTCTCTGAGACTTTTTAAAAATTGTTCTGACTAAAGAAATTTCAGCACTTGAGCAAAATTCGCATTCGCAGTTGCATAAAGGTGGAGGATTTATTGTTGTCTGACCCACCGCGCTGCGTATATAATTTTAAAACAAATACTCTTGGGATGAGCGCTAAAATCAAACTGACAGTAGACCTTAGTTTAAGTCGTGCACTTAAAAGCTTTGGGGATGGTGTTAGAAAGGAATTGTGATATCTCCCTTCAGAGCGAGCCAGAGAGAGAGTCAGAGAGAGCTGCAACAGCAGGATACAATTAATGATTAAGAAAGTAGATTGTTACAATATGGTTGGTTAATTCTAGCCTCTGTTAGTATGATTCTTTCAGTATGTAGAACAGATACGTGCATCAGTCCTGCTTGATTTAACTCTTTCACTTGCTTTTCTCTTGGTGTTCAGCTAACCATAGGACATCGAAGGAAGCAACTGGATCGATGCCCACGCTTGTCTTGATTTTGTGTGTGTGTGTGTGTGTGTGTGTGTGTGTGGAGTTGTTGCTGGAAGAACTAGAACTTCAGCACATAGATTCTGTGAGGGAGCAGTTGGGATGTGCTTTGTCTTAACCGCAGTAGCATTCCTACAGTAGGCTAAGAGCATCAAGGAAGTTAGCAGAATGCTGAGAGAACAAACCATCTCATAGCTGGGAGGCACCATCAGATGTTGTGAAACCCTCCTTCCTACTTAATGCATACTCTAGATCCAACTTGCTCCTTCTACCCTCTTCCGTTCCTTTCTCCATAATGCAAGCGACCAGGCAAGTAGAGCTACCAAGCTGTGCACACTCTTGATGAAAGGATGTGTGGTTAAATTCCAGAGGATATCCCAATGCACACTCAGGGAATTTCTCTCGCCATCCTGTGTCTAACACACTCTCTAGAATTAGGTAAACAGGGTGTGCCATTCCAGGGAGCGAGTCCACCTTCCTGATACAGGATGATTTACATGCGTGGGCGTCATACATACGTGGAACTTCCAATCTGATTTGGATACTCTTAAGCACGGTGATGTTGTTTCCACATGTGTCAAGACACCCGGCTGCCCATAGACAGACCTAAGCAATGCCATGCCTTTGACATGTCGGCTGAATGTGCGCAGAGCGCTCGGCAGTTCAGATAGAAACCCCAGCGCGATTAACCCTGACTAGTTGAAGACTGCTAGGTTGAGTAAGCTGGTATTTAATGCCACTCGCTTACAACACACCCCTTAAGATAACAAGGGCAATGGCCAAGTGTTGACATCATGACACTACTCAAAAGGAGAAGGGAGTTTCTCCCCAATGCCATAGTCGGCAATGTAGATCGTTCCAGATAAATTGTTAAGTCACATTATACAGTATTTGTGGGAACTTGTTGTGCGTTTGCCTACCACCAACACACCGCACTTGGCAGCCAATACGCTTTGCATTGGTGCATTGACCAATAGTCATTTATACCGCGAAATAAGTTTTCACCCTGACACCGTTTAGACGGTGAAAGAGCTACTAGATTACTTTGAGGAGATTAAAATGTTCCGTGGAAACAATTACAGTTTCGCAGTAACAATCGAGTTGCGTTGTGTTACAATGAGACAAAGCTGTTGAAAGTAGCAGGGGCTCTATTCTGAATGCTGACTGATTTGGTCAAATCCAAAGTGAGGGTGGTTCTGGTTAAGAGAGGTGTAGCCCCGTTTAACACATGCTGTTTACATGAAGATTCCCTTCCCACCCACCCCAAAAAAAGCTGGTGTTTTTATGCATTAGGTTCTGCCTTCATAATTCATAATTATGAAGTACAATACTTACTGGTGCAACAAACACGGGACAGAGATCTTGCTAGCAAACACTGAACGAGCTAAGCAACTATTTGCAAGCATGAAACAATTGGCTTTTTTTTCCCCTTTTGTGGCATTGCCTCAGTACCAGGCTGTGTCAGCAACTTTGTCTCCCTTGCGCCTGCCTGTGTCATTGCTGTCGTGGGTTGAAACTTAATTACTTTCCCCTCGTGTGCAACCGCGCATTTTGCTGCCTGGTGTTGCGTCCGTATGCGGACATATAATAATAATCTTTGCATTTGATACAGCGCCTTTCACGTCTTCTAGACGTCTCAAAGCGCTTCACAGAATCTACTGTAAAGTGAATCGACTGTAGATCTGTGGGTGAAACGCGGCAGCCAATTGCGCACGGCAGCATCCTCACAAACAGTCGTAGATTTAAATGAACAATTTTATCATTGCGTTTTTTTGTGGGGGAGGGATTATTATTAGGCGTTTGTGTGGAGTAAAGAAATTTGCCCAAGGTTGCGCCCTGACCTGCCTGGATTTGAACACAGGTCTCACGCTTGTAAGGTGACTACTCTAACCACTGAGCTACAGGACTTCACACATCCACTTTGCCCACATCTCAAGTCAAGAAGTTACCCTAACGCTCACTCTGGGGGGGGGGTCCCCAAGCCTGGGCTCGCGCCAACCTGCGACTGATACGTCCTGGAATTAGATAAACAGGAAGCGTCCCGCCAGGGAGAGAGCCTGGGCATTTCCAACCCAAGAATCAATCCGTGGAATTTCCACACGTAGGTGGAGATGTCTGAAATCCTCAGCTTGGGTTTGGATACTATTAAGCACGGTGACGGGTTTCCGCATGTATCCAGACAGCCACCCAGTCGACCAAAAGAAAACCTCTTTCTTCCTGCTTCTTGTCTGAAATGACAGGAAGAAAGACAGAGGATGAGAGAGAGAGAGAGAGAGAGAGAACGACTATGCTTTTGCAGAGTTTAGTTTTGTACACATTGCCATCTGTCCTCTTCCGTTCCTATCGTCCTGTAGCTCAGTGGTTAGAGCACTCGCCTTACAAGTCTGTGTTTGAATCCAGGCACGTCAGGGCGAAACCTTGAGCAAGTTTCCTTACTCCACACACACACATACACACACACCTAATAATAATCCCTCCAAAAAAAAAGCCACATTAACAAAATTGGTCATTTCAATCCACGACTGTTTGTGGGGGACGCTGCTGTGCGCAATTGGCTGCCGCATTTCGCCCTCCAAAATATACAGTCAATTCACTTTACAGTACATTCAGTGAGAAGCGCTTTGAGACGTCTAGAGGACTTAAAAAGCGCTATATCAAATGCAAGGATTATTATTATTATTATCTAGCTGCTCCTCCTCTCTGCCCACCAACTGAAATGGATGAAACCTTCACACAGCCTGGTAGCTTCCCCAGATTGCATGCGGCTGAATTCATTAGCTACTTGCAAGGGCCTCCAGCCAACAAAATGAGCAATGGATTGTGAAAGGAAAAAGGCCCGGCTCCATCTGAGTAGAAGCAGTGCGACATTCAGGGGCAGTAACTTGTTAAGGATTTAACGAGATTAGGGTGTATCGACTCCACCTTTACTCGGAGGAAAGGGGGACCCGGGCTAGGACTTTGATAAGAGACCGGCTCCCGCTCACAAAGCAGTCAAGCCACCTTCAATAATTTGCAGCCACTTGCTACTTAACGTTTTCCAATGCGTTGCGATCTTTAACACAGTGGATTTAACAGCGCGCCCCAGGCTCTTTAAACAGAGAGGTGATGTAAAAGGCTAAAAAAAATCTGATCCAATTGAATCTGGGAAGGGTTGATGTGTGTGTGAGAGAGGGAGAGAGAGAGAGAGAGAGAGAAAGATAGAGAGAGAGAGAGAGAAACAGTATCTTATAGTTATGCTTTGGTAAAAAGCTACACCGAGTAAATGTGTTTACCACAGCATTGTTTTACATTGTGTCTCTATATTGAGACAAACTTCTTGGATGATGCTTGCTTGCTTGCATTGCTGCAGTGAGACCACAGTACAGTATTCCTATTTTACATACATTACTGTAAGTGTGCACTGAATTATAAAGGTGCCAAACTGGTGGCAATCTGCTTTTAATGATTAGGTTGGACTCGATGGTACCCTGTTTAACAGCTCTGGCAGAATTCAACTGCTAATTCCATGCTCACATTCCACAACGATTTGCACTTTACAGCCCCTTTCACGTTCTGAGATCGTCTCAAAGTGTTTTACGAAGGCGCAGAGGAAGCCGTGAAGCCTGAGTTGTGAGGCAGTGGGGTTGGGTGGGGAGGTAGGAGTAAAGTGACCAAAGGTACATTCAAAGAGCTGGGTCTTTAGCTGGGTGTGAAAGCAAAGAGAGAGAGAGAGACAGGCAGACAGCTTGCGGCAGTTATTTTACACGTTTGACTCCCAGAATTGAGCTCAGAAATAAGCCTATGCTTGCTGTCAAAAAAAAACTTGTAAAAGTAACTTTCCATTATATTTTATGGTTGACCTTTAGTGAAGAATGCATCAAACCTCTTAAGTGTGTCTCTCTTAACTCCGACGTTTCGGGAAGCTGATTAAATCCATGATCCCATGGATCACCCGCGGCTGATAGGAAGCAATCACTGAACGATTCCTGTCATAAATCTCCCCAACTTTGAATTCCGCTTTCAAGCAAGTGCTGTGCGCAATTGGCTGCTGCATTTCGCCCACAAATATACGGTCAATTCACTTTTACAGTATATATTCTGCGAAGCGCTTTGAGACGTCGATAAGATGTGAAAAGCGTTATATCAAATGCAAGGATTATTATTATTATTATAACAAAACTTATTCTGTGCCACGTTTTAAGGTGAAGTAGAAATCTTCCAATTGGAGCAATGAAAATGTAACCAAGAAACCAAGTTTGATGTCCTTAAGTTGTCTTGGCACAGGCTCGATGGGCCAAATGGCCTCCTTCTGTGCTTCAATATTCTGCGATATGCATGGATTATTTTTTATTCTTAGAGATAATAATAATAATAATCCGTGCATTTGATATAGCACTTCTCACATCTTCTGGACGTCTCAAAGCGCTTCACAGAATATACTGTAAAGTGAACTGACTGTATATTTGTGGGATGAAATGTGGCAGCCAATTGCGCACAGCAGTGTCTCAGAAACAGTCGTGGATTGAAATGACCGATTGTTTTTTTGAGGGATTATTATTAGGCCTGATAGAGTGACCATGCATCCCCGATTCCCGGGGAAAAGTCCCAGGATGAGGTACTATGTCCCTGGGGCCAAATTTGTCCCGTCTTGAGTGCAACAACAAACTGAACCACAACAATCAAATTCTAAAACCGTCGCTCACATCAGTTTAAACACAGCCATTAACTCAACACCTTTTCCAGTGCTGTTCTGCCAGCAGCAAGAATTGGGGGTGAGTTTCAAAAAAAAATTTGATGTGTTCCCAGATTTGGTTTAGTCAGGTGTGGTCACACAATTTTGAGATGCTTCTTTCAAGCACTTTGAGATGTTATCCCAATGTGAAAGGAGCTATGAAATATATTGCATTATAAATTGCGTTGTATTCATTCCAAGACTAAAATTTTACAGTCAGTAGATAATAACCATGAAATACAGTGTCTATAAAAATATATACATTCAAATAGCAAAATACCTCAAAGTAACAACATACTTTATTATACTACTGTATGTGTGCGTGTGTATGTACGTATTATGTGTATGTCTAGATGTTTAACTGCTTGAATGAGAAAAAGTTTAATATTTTTTATATAATAATCCTCACATTTGATGCTGCTCCTATGATGTCAAAACCACTCACAGTGCTTAGTATAGAATTGCTATATCTAATAAAAGCAATCATCATCATCTCAACATTTGTTATAGCACTTTTCGAGGATTGTTGTCTGAGTGGTACACAAGGAAATACTCGCTTCCCTTTTCTTGTATGATCTTTGTACGTCCACCAGGCAGAGTGGATCTTGGTTTAAGAGGTCACTGTGGCAAACACTTAAGAGTGCTGTACAGGGGACATTTGAAAGAGAACCGATCTGGGATTGCTTCCTTCAAGCAATCGTGTATTGCCGAGATGTAATCGACACTGATTTACAGTCCTAAGGAAATTCTGCATCCAATCAATATACGTTGTAAGGAGGAGCATCGATAGCATTAAATATAGCATGTGTGGTCTGGCATCTGTGGAGGGCTTTTCAAGTTCCTTCACACATTGCAAAAGCTACAGTATTTGAAATATGCTGTGAAAAAAAATATTGTAACCAGTAGTAAGATATAATAAATATCTCCAGTGGCAAGCGTGACCTTAACTCACTCATTTGTGGGGATATTTATCACGTCCCACTGATCCTTCTGACATATTTCCCTACAAATCCAACGAGAACAAAGTATAAAAACATATGGACCGTGTTACTGTCTCCCCTTTTTCTTCACAGCAAAAAAAAACCCTCAGAATGATTGTTTTTATTAGTTTGGGTCTCCATAACAAAAAACTTCTCCTATAATTCTCCAGCAAAAAAAATACACGATTTAAAGCAAAACTAGGACAATGCAAAATAGAATGAATAATTTGACGAGAGAATGTGTTTTTTAAAAAAACAGAAACCAGATTTAAACTTTAAAATCAGCATTTTCAACGGTGAAACGTGAACATTGTGATAGTTTTCTATTCACTGTCCTCCGAGCCACACAAAGGGATTTCAGTTGAGAGACTCAAACCAGTGTGTTGCAAGAGAGTCATAATCTGTACCATGGGTGATCGCTAAAATAAATGACAGGTTGCAATATTCACCCTGTCTCAACCCTCACGAAAAAGGGGAAAAAGAAATACCTTAAAAAGAGACACAGTCTCATGCTCAAAAAATGGGACTGGCAGAATTGCTAATAATAATATTAATAATCCTTGCATTTGATATAGCGCTTTTCACATCTTATCGACGCCTCAAAGCATTTCACAGAATACACTGTAAAGTGGATTGACTGTATATTTGTGGGCAAAAAGCAGCAGACAGTTGCGCACAGCAGTGTCTCACAAACAGTCGTGGATTGAAATTATTAATTTTATTATTGTGGTTTTTTTTGCACGGATTATTATTAGATTATTAATGTTTGGTACCGGCCTGGAAATGTGCAAATAAAGCGTTCAGTCGGAAACACGGATTCTGTGGCTCAACCAACTCCGCATTCTGTTACATTGATCAGTAATAAATTTAAAGGGATTATGATTTACTCCAAAACTGGTAATACATTACCATTTCAGTAACTCTTGTGCTATTGAAATCATTTTAATGCTCAGTCCGGGCTGCATTTCAAAACGCGTCAAATCTCTAGTTGGCACAAAAAGGAAACAAATGGACAGAACTGCACACTTGTGGGTTGAAATTTCCGCCGCTGATTCATGGAGCGAGTAGATCAGGAAGTAATCAAAGATGTTGCAGCAGATTGCATCATAAACAGTGTCCGTTTCCTTTACTACTCGCACACACACACACACACTAAGTCAACATCGCAAGCCTGAGCTGCAGCCCCAACAGCTCTGCATTAACAGTTTTGTCTGCATCTTCTCCTCACGTTCTCCTCATTGTCCCTATTCCCCTTTTGATTTTCAGTTGCTCTGTGCGGCGGAAGCCATTTCTGGTCTTCATTTGAAGACAACGAGAGAATGAGCGCCTATGTTCTCGAGAGCAATAACTCATAACCCTTTCATTTGTCGCAGCACCTTTCACATCAGGAAGACATTCCGAAGCGCTTCACAGGATATACTGTGAATTCAATTGCAGTGGGAAATGCAAATACAGGCAAAGGCACCCACATAGCCACACACAAACCACAGATAGGCGCACATACAAACACACGCACGCACGCATAGAAACATCTTCTGGCAGAACCTCTGGATCACTGCCCAACGATGCTGTGTGTTACGATCAGGCTGCATTGTGATGTTTGTTTCTGCCTCTTTCAATACAACCCCCACTCTCCCGCACCCCCCCCCCCCCACCCCTCCCCTCGCCCACACATAAAATTCAAATAATCTGCTGATCCTCAGTATCTGTGCATATCCACGAAGAGCAGCCATTAGCATGGGATAGGAGGAGGTTTTCAGCTGATCATCCACGGCCTTGGTGTGAGTCAGCACAAGACAGGTCGCAATCAGAAAGGAACAATTTTCGGAGGGGCTGATCATTGCCTGGGAAGGCTATCTGTATTGTATTCATATTCCTTACCTCTGCCCCCACTCGCACCCCACCATCCCTGTGCAAACACACACACACACACACACACACCCATGAATAATCAAGGTGTTGAATCTGAAATATGTTTGCATTCTATTTACATTTGGTATCGATTTCCCCCTTTGCATTGTTGGGAATAATAATAGCAATAATAATCCTGGCATTTGGATATAGCACCTGGTCACGGTGTTCAATTCCTCAAAGCGCTTTGCAGACTTATTTTGCAAACTGGATTAGCTGTGCATTTTGCGGGCGAAACAGGACAACCAATTGTGCACAGCAGTGTCCCAGAAACAGTCGCGGATTAGGTCTTGATAGGTTGATGAATGAAATTGGATGATGGAGAGGAGAGTGAGTTGGGGGAGGTGGGCGGGGGGGAAAACGACAGGGGGAATGAAACAGCAGAAGGCCAGCCTTCTGTCTGAATACTACGGGGGAAAGAGTTAACAGGCTGTCATAACCCACAGAAGGTTCCAATCAAGAGCCTTGATGGCAAAGTTTCAGGTCACTACAAAGGGCAGATCTGACGTTGTTGCTGTGCCCTCTTGTCTCATCAGTTACTCTGTGAACCGTGCAATGCAAACACGTCAAAATCCAATCAGGGACATTAAGTGAGCTAATCCGGTCTCAGAAGGCAGTGTTGATTAATATTTCCTGTGTGCTGGTGGACCTGGAGTTTGCATTTAAGAGTTGGTCAGCATTGCTCAGCGGACGCCTCTACGTTTAGACTTGAGCGCAGGGGTTAACGCTCCCGTCACAATTCTAGCCAACGCAACCCCCTCTCTTCCTCCAGGTCTTAGAGCACTGCTCAGCCAAGGCCTGAAATTCCACCTGGTCTTAAGCCCGTAAGACAATCGTGCCTTTAAAAGTTGAGATGTTGTAGAATTGTGGGGAGTTTTGGTCTTGGTCGAAAGCAGGGTTCTGTTTTAAGAACTGCAGGAAAACGACTTTCAAAATACTGTAACAGCAAGTCATCTAATCATCCTTGCATTTGTATATAGCACATTATCACTTTGTTGAGACGTCTCAAAGCGCTTCACAGAATATACCACAAAGTAAACTGACTGTGTATGCAAGGATTATTATTCTGTAGGCAAGAATTTTCTGGTCTTAAATTCGGGATGAGGAATTTCGATCCTCAAGTCAACTGAACTGATTGGAAGGGGTTTGGAAAACGTCAAATGTCCCTTTCCAATTGCACCTAATCATTTTGCATTGATGAAATCCCAGGTCGTCAACGGTAGGGAGAACAAAGGGAAAATGCTAATCATTTTGGAAAAATTATTCGCTGGTCTGTTATTGAACCAGTCCATTGTGGAACTGGTACTTTTTCTCCCGCTTGCGAAATGGGAGCAAAGCCATTGTAATATTGCAGAAGGCCAGTGATGTGTTGCCTCCCTATCTCTCCACAAGCCTCAGTCAGTAAGGATTTATTTCCAGACAAGAAAGTGTCCAATACTTACATTCTCAGGAAGGCTTCCTAGTCTGAAAAATTACTGTTGGAGTTTACAGACTCCCGGCGTAATAGTAGCAGATCTAGTACAGTCCGGGAGTTTGGAAAACACTTCTGCATACAGAATGTGGTGAGGATGTGGAACTCATTGGAAACTGTGCTTGAAGCAAAAAAGCTTAAATATATTCAATTAAGAGAAAATGTAATGGAATTAAAATGTAATGGAATAAAATATATTTTTTAAAGTAGGAGAGATAATAGGAGTGATTGGACCTGGGGTGGAGTACAAACACTGGCCAAATCGCCTGTTTCCCACAGTATAGAACAGGCAGTGGGGGGAGTTACACGCCATTGTCAGACACGTCCTAAACAGCCACCTACAGTGCAGCATTGTCAGGAGGCCGGGTCCCTCAGTCAGGAAACTACGCGTTCTTGCAGGGCAGGGGGGCGAGCGGAGGGTTCTAATTAAGCGGGAGAAAATCAATGTTAGCAGCATAATTGGATAAGGAGACATTTGGAAGCTGAGAACTCCTCTTAAATAACGTGGCAGTTGAACAGCTGGAAGCTGGGCTTTGCTGCCTTGTGACATGACTTAAATCCGGCCTCTCCGCTGTCAGGGAAAGAAAGCCTTCGACACACTGCAACAGGTGATTTGCTCTGCACCTTTTGGTCCTGTGCGTGCCTCCACCTTAAATCGTAATCCCACGGAGCCCTGAATGGCCTGTCCGTTATCGCTGACGCTCTACGGCTCGAACACAATGTGCAATCGCTGTCAGAGACTGGCTTGCTTACTCTTTGCTCAATGGTTAGAGCACTCACCTTGCAAGCGAGAGACCCGAGCTCAGTTCCAGGCAGGTCAGGGCGAAACTTGGGCAACCTCCACACGCCTAATAATAATCCCTCAAATTTTTTAAAAATAAATTGATAATTTCAATCCATGGCTGTTTGTGGGTCACGGCCGTGTGCAATTGTCTGCCACGTTTGGCCCATAAATATACAGTCAATTCACTTTACAGTATATTCTGTGAAGCACTTTGAGACGTCTAGAAGATGTGAAAAGCCCGATATCATATGCAAGGATTATTATTAATATTATTTTTCTTCTTTTTTGTGTCTTCATCGGCAAACATAAAATAATAATAATAAGCCTCGCATTCGTTATAGAGCCTTAGCACGCCATTGAGTCTTCTCAAAGCGTTTCACAGAATATATCGTTAAAATTAAACAAACTGTATATTTTGTGGGCGAAACGCACCTAAGAATGTAGGCAAGGAATGTAGCCGCCCAGGGTAGCTCCTGTGGCTCGGGAAGTTGCACTTTCCCGTGGTTTGTACCCTAGTGCCCATCGCTGAATTTGCCTTTAAAAGATGTTGTGTTTTCAAACGGCTGCTTGCAAATAAATTATCGGGCCACCACCGCCACATGCTTTGAGGCTTGATTTACTTGGGGAGTAGATTTAACCAATGTGTACTTGATTAGTGTAATTTGTCCATGTTTATAAATCGAAGCGCCCACAATCATTGCTTGTCTACACGCCTTGCATGAGTTATAATCACCGCATTTCACTTTTTTTTCAAACTGAACGCTCCTAGTACATCGATGTAGTTTTACCTAGATTACAGAACTCAATAATAATTATGGCCAATTATACAATACTCCAACTTGGCATCGCTTGATTGCCTTGTTGTGCAATCTGCTGCAAGTCTTGGCTGTCTTTGTGAAGAAGCCAAACGCATCACTCGGCCAAAGCTTATTTACCACTGGTGAGTTTCATCAGTGTAATCAGTGGTCACATTGTAGTTTGAAACCTTTCTCTTCCTCTTGATGTCTTGCCTTTTACCAAGCCTGCTCACCTCCTAACCCGTAGTAGCCTTTGCCAGCTGCCTTTGTTCAGCCAATTACGTCTTTCAGGTTATTGCAAAGCTTAACAAATAAGAGCCAGGACATCCACGGTATAGATAATCATTACTATTAAGAATACTATTTACTTACTCATTGCATTTGATATAGTACCTGATCACATCATTGAGGAGTCTCAAAGCACTTCACTGTATATAGATATACTGTAAAGTCCAGTGACTGCGTGTTTTGTGGGCGAATCATGGCCTCCGATGGCACGCAGCCAGTGCTAACATTATTCTATTATTATTTCCCAAATGTTCTGTGTTGTCTATTGATCCCGCACCGCATCTCCATTCTCAGCTTCCCCTCTGCCTTCCCTGCGAGAAGCTTGTAATTGGGGTGAGAGTGAAGGGTTAACCGCAGAGGCGCTGCTTATTGTAAAGTTTAGAATTTAATTGCGCCCAGGATTTATTAGCAGCGTTTAACAGGCCATTGCCACAAAGCTCAAGCCAGACCACCTTTTGTGGTCTGTTTAATGCAACTGTTGAACAAAACTTTTTATTTTACAGCCGTGGATCCAGCGATCCTTTGTGGACCGGTTGCTCTGTTGTTGAGTTGAGAATGCTTTTGTTTTAATATGCTTGTATTTTAATGAGTCGCTCTCGCTGTTGTACTCGCAGATAAAGGCCCTGGCAGGAAAGTACTGACTGGGTCTTTGAGTCTGACGTTTGGATAAAATAAAGCCTAAAATTACATAATTGGGGTCATTATTAGTAATAATCATTGCATTTGATGTAGCACCTTTCACATCGGGAGGACGTCTCAAAGCACTTCACGGGATACACTGAAAAATGTACTGACTGTGCGTTTTGATGTAAAGCAAAAATTATTCGGGGGAATTGTTGGCCAACACAAGCAGGAGAAACTGCCTTCTCTTTCCGAATGAGTGCCACAGGATCATTAACGTCCACCTGAACAGACAGAGCTGAACAGTTGGTTTGCCGTCTCTCATTCCAATGGACGGCACATCTGACAATGCAGTGCGTTGGAGCGTCAGCCTAGACTAGACTACATCGGTTCAAAGTCCCAACGTGAGGTTCGAACCCACAGCTTTCCGATTGAGCCAGGCAGGGGTGATAGGCTGATAACGCAGTGCAGGTAAATCGGAAGAGTCATCACTCCCCAGCATATTCCTACGTGCCGGTTGGCGTCCTCTGATTCCCTGTGGCCTCATCGTCGGGAGGGGGGCAGGGGGAGAGGAGCTGCTACTGTTACTTGCAGAGGCACGCAACTGTGGGATGGTGATTGTCAGCCTGTGGGTGTGTAACCATGGCAGCAGCTCTTTTGGTCAGCATTCCCACAAACTGCAATCAATATGCAAAGCAAATCCTTACCCCCACTCGCAAGTATTCAGATGATAATGTCCATTTCCTCAAACTCGCCCCTCTCCCCCCTCCTCCTCTGCTCTCTCCTCTCCCTCCACTAGCCTCTTGATATTTCAACTCAGGTTTACAAAGAATTATTAAGAACGTGATCTTAAAGTGTACAGTCCCTCACATACACACAAACGCACAAACATACACACCCTCCCTTCTCCTCACCTCCCATCCCTTCCTCTCCTCAGCTCTGATACCTTTTGGCTAAAATCCTTCCACATCTGCTTCCCGCTCACTCCTGTGCCCGTGCCTGCCACCTATCATTAATGCAATGCTTTGTTTTGTGAGCGGAGATTAGAATCTGGGAGAAGGGAGTTCCTCTGTTTGTGTAGTGTTTTTGTTTAGTTGGAAACAAAACAGCCAGCAAGAAAGGGCAGTACAGTACTAGGTTTTTGATCTCGTGGCTGTGGCCAATGAGCAAACCCACCTCTCAGAAAATCCTTCTGCGAGATGAAAATAAGTCGTTCGATGTGCGGTTAGGCCGTAGCATTCCGTTGTGTCTTGGGCCAGATTCCACTAGCCTTCGGCAAAATTTAACATCCTCAGCTCTCGGCTTGCTCGTTAAACTCCTTACCGCGGCGTAGTTGAGGTTAAATAGGACTGTGAGCAGCGCCAATAATGATAATTGAAGCAGGCCTCGATACGTTGCGTCACCTTTCGGTTTTTATCACCGCCGTGCTACGGTGGAGGTGCTTGCTTATTCATTATTCCTTTTTCTTCTGGGGTTGTGCCAACCTGGGCTGGCTGGCCGTAAAAAGAGTTAACGACCCTGTTTAGTTAACCTTGAGGATCCCTTTTAATGCCGCTTGATAATAATAATCCTTGCATTTGAAATAGCACTTTTCACATCCTATCGATGTCTCAAAGCGCTTCACGGAATGTACTGTAAAGTGGATTGACTGTATATTTTGTAGGCGAAACGTGGCGGCCAATTGCACACGGCAGTGTCCCCACAAACAGCCCATGGAATTGAACTGACCAATTTTTATTATTGGGAGTTTTTTCAATGGATTATTATTAGGGGTGAGGAGTAAGGAAACTTGCCCAAAGTTTCGCCCTGAGCTGCCTTGAACACTGCTGTGCACAACCTGGCTGTTTCGATAATACACAGTCGTTGCACTTTCCAATAAAATCTCATTGCACACCTGAAAACGTCTTGATGACATGATATAAGGCCCTGTAACAAACACAAGGATTTTCCGTTTATATTTAATTGCGGTAACTCTTAACTTTTGCCTTCTACGAATTAGCACCGAAACACTGCAAACTGCACTCCGTGTATGGAAACAACTGGAGAACTCATTACAGATGTTAGGAGAATTGTATAACAGCGTGTGGCATTCCATTGATTCTGCTAAGTAATGGGTAGCACAGTAGCATTTTATGGTTGATGAGATTGAACCCTACTGCAGTTCTGAAGGGGTTAAACTCCGAGAGCGGAAACGCCTTGGGAGTGAAACGGCAACATTTTTTCTTGTGTCCCTAAGCAGGTGTGTGTGTGTGTGTGTGTGTGTATGCTTCCCATTATCATTATTACGCAGGTTCTCTCAAACAGGGCAAATTCCTATCCAAACGAACGAGATTACAAATGGCAAGGCGAATGATTGTTTTTATTTTGAAAGGGTTCTCTTCCTACACACACCCCCCTCCACCACCCCCCCAGCCCCCACCGTCCCCTGATATATTCCAAACAATTTCCACAGGGGTACATTGCTTTCAAAGCGACCAAATAACAAATGCGTACAGTCCACACAGGGTTTGGAGCTGGTATGTGGCTGTATCAATCACAGTTACGTCGAACGAGTAGTCTAAAAGCACACTGAGCCTGCATATCTTTAAAGCAACTGTTGCACTGAATTTTGTGCCAATTTGGCACCGGTAGCAATATGTAACCACCAGATTCAAAATTAACATGCTTACATTGCCTCCATTGATATTTACCCAAGGTCTGATAACAGACTCTCCAACCCTTGTGTAACATGAGTAGACGGAGTTTCTGGAACGCTGGCGGCACACACATGATTTGCGGCCGCGAGCTTGTAACCAAACTGCGGAGATTTGATAATGGAATGACATTGCGTTATTGACCAAGTAGCTCTCTTCCATACACACCCATACCCTGCCCTGCCCTGAATCCTGCCGCATTCACTCATTGCCTCTTAGCCAGTCAAAAGCGATCAGTTCCCCTTTACCGAAGGCGTGGAGTTTCACTGTCCTATGCTGGCTTATCATAAGACGACCCGACGAGGAGCAACGACTCGCGTTTATGTCACACCGTGTATTCAAGGGTGACGTCTCGGAGAGCTCCGCGTGGACGGGAATCGGATTGCGAGCGCAGGAGAGGGGGTGTTTGAGAGAGAGCGGGAGAGGAAGGTGATCGTAGGCACATTCAACCATCTCGCTCTCCTGCTTTAGCTGAGATTTGAGACATTCTCTGCACACAAGAATAATAATAATAATATCACTCGTGTTTGATCCATCACCTTATCATGTCATGAGGCGTCTCAAAGCGCTGGAGAGAATATATTGTCAAGTGAACGGTATGTTTTGTGGGCTGTGAGCGCAACGATTATCTGCCAACGTGTGTGTGTGTGTGTGAAGCAGGAATGACACTGTCCTTTCTTCCTTTGCTTCTTTCTCCCCATCAAGGAGGGCTTGGCTGCCCATGTCATGCTCCACCTAGCAGCCTAACTGAGAATTAGCAAGGTTCAGTCAGGGAAATCAGGACTGAATAGAAGCTGAGGGGGTGGCATTCACTCCACTGGTGTCTAACATGTCTGAACGATTAAGCCATCAGGCAGATTTTTTTCTCTCTCTCTCTCTCTCCCTCTCTCTCTCAAATAAAACAGACATACATAATCAGCATCCCCTGGTAAAGTACAACGTTCAAAATGAACTCGCCAAATATTTCTCAATCTCCAGCCCGGATCGGTCAAAAGAAAGGGGTTAATGATAAATTCTTGCATTTTGATATAGCGCTTTTCACATCTTCTAGACGTATGTCTCAAAGCGCTTCATAGAAGTATACAGTAAAGTAAATTGACTGCATATTGGTGGGCGAAACGCGGCAACCAATTGCGCACAGCAGCGTCCCCATAAACAGTCGTGGATTGAAATGACCAATTTTTTATTATCGTGGGGGGTTTTTGGAGGGATTATTATTAGGCGCGTGTGTGGAGTAAAGAAACTAGCCCAAGTTTTCACCCTGAACTGCCTGGATTCAAAACACAGGTCTCACGCTTTTAAGGCGAGTGCTCTAACCACTGAGCTACAAGATCTCCACAAGAACTGTACGTGGTGTCCGGTGCTTTTTTTTTGTTTTGTTGCAGACAATTGATACTGACTACGTAAGGATGAGCTTTCAGATTTGTGCATAACAACAGACCACCCAAAGGGGTATGTGTGGCCAACGACTGTTATATGGCCACTGCCTAGCATGTTAATGAGCACATTTATGGAAGAGTGGGGGGGGGGGGGGTGTTGAAGGCTGGAAACTGACTGCAGTAACAATTAGTGAATAGATTATGTAGCGTGAGTGATTTGGGGTGGCGGGGGGGCGGTGGGGGTTCATTGTTGCAGATCTTTCAAATCGTTTAACCCCCTTTTTGTACGGATTTTAGCCCGAGAGTCGGATTAGTTTAACTGTCGTCCAGATCAAAGCTGGTGAGCTGACCAGTAGCAGATTTTTTTTTTCAAAAAAATGTATTTGATCTGCATTGGGTTTTATTTTTTTTCTGCAGATGTTAGGAAGCGATCCTGATCAAAAAGCACTTTTTCCATTACAGATTCCCAACGAGCGCCAAGGGAAAAGGGCGGCGGAGGCTTGTGGGACGAAACGAAGGCTGGTTTTAACCTCGAGTTGAGAAAGCAAAGTACCGTAAAATGAACCTAGCATGCCTGAGTATGTATTGCGATTCCCGCAAAAGTTCTGTTTTTTAAAAGAATTACATACGGAAAGCTTAATAATGTGACTTGTTTGAGTCGTGTGAAAGAGACCAAATAACAAAACAGTTTGCATTTTAATACAATTCTTATTTATTGCAAACAATAATATACAAAAGGTAAGTTTATTTAGAGACAGATCTTTCCAAAACTCACCTAAAGGCAAAATATCTGATTTGATAGTTTTAAGTTACAGAAATACTTTAACGTTCAACTTTTTATACAGAAAAAAAAGGAGCTTCAGGCAGATTTACAGAGTATGTGATTTCTGTAATGCTGAATTCCTGTTACGCTTTTTGAATAAAACTGTTAACAAATATATATTTTTGAATGCCTGTTGTCTTTTTTAAAAAGCAATCTGTACAACCATGCCACAGCTTTAGAAAATAGAGTGATTTTCGGTTTTTAAAAAAAGTTTGTAAATGTCAGGGTTAAAAAAGTTATTTAAAAAAAATCCTTTCTCTAGTTAGCAAAAAGTAGCATTACTTGTGAGAGAAAAATCTTCCAGACAGTTTTCTGATCAGCTTAATACAGAGTTCACGTTCCCCCCACCCCCTCCCCCACTCTGTGCAGAACAGAACTAAGGTACAAGATGTAAAACCCAAAAATTACTTTCATAAGAAAAATTTACAAAGATAAATAACGTTTACAGGGGTTTTATTTCAGAAACTACCATGTGAGATAGTCATCAACATCTGAGCACTAATGTAAAGGTGCTGCCTGTAAATGAGGTCAAGCAGTGATCACTTGAGTAATACAGTAAATGTTGTTTGGTGTTTAACAATTGACTTGGGAGTTTGGGGGCTTCCAAAGAGCTTGCTTGAGATATCGCTTCTGTGGTATGCAACCTGCAACATATGTTCTGTATTGCTAGGGCCAAAAACGCTTCCTGTTTTTCTTCCCCTTCCCCAACCCCCTCCAAGCCTCTCCTCCCTTCTCAAGCTTCCCACAAATTCTCAACGCCAGGAAGCGGAATGTCAGTTGCAGATTCACTGCTTTCATGCTTCGGGTGATGTCGTTGTCAGTGAAGGAATGCACGGAAACTCAAATCCATACTCTGTGTATCACAACGCATTGCATGGCCAACATGCAAGCAATCGCATTGGGACATCCTACTGATGTGAAAGGCGCTATTATACAAGTGTAATTTTATTGTTGTGTGTGTGTGTGTGGGGGGGGGTCAAGAGGGAGGCTAAGTGATCTGTTGGAGCCATTTACAGTGAATTAAGAAAAAACATAACATTTCTTCCCCTATTTTAAACTGGTACAATCTCTGCATTACTCTCCCCTACACTCTGCTACCGACCGACCTGTGCTTTATATTTTTTAAAATATCCTTTAAAAAAGATTTTTTTGGGGGAACAAGACTTTTTTTTTAAAAAAAGCACTAAGGATTTTTCAAAACCCGCCGCTGTAAATACAATGAGGAGAGAGATAGGGAGAGAGAGAAAAAAAGATACTATTTCTGTACAAAAATAGTTTTTTTTTTTTAAATGGCAATAGCGTAGGCAAACTATTAAGTATTCTACCAAAAGTGGTTTGGTATTTTGATCTTTCAAAATAAGAGCTTTTTTTTTCCAATTTATTATTATTATTATTATTTCCTCTAAAATATGTATAAATCCCGGGGAAAAAAAAATGTACGGAAAATGGCAATGACTCATACACAGTACATACTAAATTCAAAAAAAATTAAAATTAAAAAGTAATTCTCCTCACAGAGGATTGCATTTGCTACTAAGTTTATAAGTCCAAACACAGGAGTTGACCAAACCAGCTGACTTGACTTGTCCATTCAATGACTTTTGCTTTTAACTTTCAGTCATGGAATGTTTGAATGGTTTTTTTTTCTATCAACAACAACAACAACAACTACAAAGAGAATCAGTCACCAGTACTGAAGAACAAAGCACTTTGTGGAGGGACAGTTGGGCAGGTGGGGGGGGGGGGGGGGGGGAGGGAGAGGAGGAGGGGTAGGGTTGGGAGAGGGGGTGCACAGAAGTGGTGGGGGGGGGAACAGGAGAGAGGGAAAGAGATGAGGAGTTGGGAGAGGTGAGGAGAGGTTGGGAGAGAGGGCAGAGAAGGAGGGAGAGAGAGATTGGGAGGGGGGGGGGGAGAGAGATGAGGAGAGGTTGGGAGAGAGAGATGAGGAGAGTGCGGAGAGAGAGGTTGAGGAGAGGTGGAGATGGGGAGGAGGAGGAGGAGATGATGGGAGGGGAGCCACTTTGTGACAGCAGCTTTTGTGTTTAGTGCGGGGCGGGGGAATCCGTAATAAGAGTTCTTCTTTGTCCTGGGCAAAACGTGTGCGTATAACTCCGGGAGTCCCAACGGTGGTTGGGGTTGGAGAGATGGAGAGGAAGAAAGAGAAACAAAACAAAACGAAAAAAAACACACACACACAACGCAAAGGGCGAAAGAAAGGGGTGCGAACTCAAGGTCGGGTCAGTTGCGTGTAGACCGGTTGGTCCCAGTGTTGGGGGGCTGTGAGTTTGGGGGATGGAGGGGACGCCGGCGGTGTCGGCGATTGGGCGTGTACATGGGGCGCTGCGAGGGGTTCATGTAGGCGAATGTCGGGTACAGGCCGCTGGTCTGGCCTGGGCGCGTGGCCGTAGTAGGAGTTTGCCGTCTGGTGGTGGTGGTGGTGGTCGGCGTAGTCGTACTGGCCGCGGGGGATGGAAGGGTAGGAGGAGGCGGCGGCGGAGGCGGAGGAAGAGGAGCTGTAGTGTTGGAGGTTGAAGGAGCCGTAGCTGATCTGCTGAGGCGAGTGTTGCTGCTCGGTGTAGTGACTGGGACTCAACTGTTCAGTCTTGATGTGTGTCCTCTGCTGAGCTCCCTGTTGCTGCTGCTGATGCTGTTGTTGCTGCTGCTCGCTGGCCAGGCTGGTCAACGAGTGAGGCTTGGTCAACCAAGGGTGGGAATTGGATGCCGAGGAGGAGGAGGTGGAGGAAGAGGAGGAGGAGGAGGAGTGGTGGTGGGGGGGGGGGACACCCTGGGCGGCCGGGTGGCTACTAATCCCGTAGCTGCCGGTGTAGGCGGGCTGTCCGTGGACCGGGTGGGGCAGCCCGACCCCCGGGTGGCCGTTGGGTGGCAGGTACTGGTCGAACTCGTTGACGTCGAAGGTCTCCATGGTGGACATGACCTCGCTGCTCAGCTCCCCAATGTCCACGTTGCTGAAGTCGATGTGCGGCTGCCTGCCCCCCTCCTGCAGGGGGCGCACCTCTCGCTTCAGTTCCGGCTTGCCAGGTTGGACCTCTGTCTTGGGGGTGGTGGAGGGGTCGGGGGTCCCTGTGATTGTCCTGAAAGGGGGCAGGGGAGGGAGAGGGGAAGGGAGGGAGGGAGGGATGGGGGAGAGAAAGAAGAGATAGAGAGAAAAAAAACTGTTTAAATACATTGAGCTGTGATAAAGTTTGGCTCATTGCAATAGATTGGAAACTGTGTCTGTCTCTATCCTCTCCCCCACATCCTCCCCCCCCCCCTCCCTCCAAATACATCCCACTCCTCTATGTGTGTGTGTGTCTCTCTCTCCAACTCTCACTTTCCCCAAATATCTCGACTCTCTAACTCAACACTTTTCCAAAATACCTTTATGTCTCTCTCTAACTCTCCCCTTTCCCAAATACACTCATCCCTGTCTCTCTCTCACTCACCTTTACTGGGTGGCAATCGCTCTCTTGACCACTCACTCCACTCCATCTATTCTCTCGCCTAAACTCTTCAACGAAAGCACCTGAACCATCTCCCTCTCCCCCCACCCTCACTTTCCTTCCTATGACCAATTCACCTGCATCAAAGAAACTTTCTTTTTTTTCCCCAAAACAAAGGCACCCGAAAAAATAATGTACACCCTACACCCCTAGAATATCCGAGCACTTTAAGAAGTTCAGAAATGGTTGGCAACAGATAAATTATTTGAGCTGTAATTTAATTTCAACCCCTCCCCTCCCAACCCATTGAGTTTCCATTGCTGTGTGCTTTTTATTGCTCTGTACCAGCTTCCCTTCCTCATTGTTTCCTTTTCATCTTATCAGTTTTTATTCCCCCCCCCCCAATAACTTCCTCGTCTGATCTCTCTCTGTAAACCTTACCCTCCTTTCATCTTTCTTTCTCTCTCTCCCTTTACGCCCAAATCCACCTCTGTCTGTCTGTCTGTGTGTGTGTGTGTGCGCGCATACAACCCTCTCCACCTTTCCCAAATGCAACTCTCTCGTTCTCTCTATCTCTTTCACTCTCAATCACTCTTTCCCAAACACACATCTCTCTCTCTCTGTAACTCTCTCCCTCCTTTCCCAAATGCATCTCTCTCTCTCTCCCCCAACCGCCCCTCCCTTTCCTCTCTTTCTTTCTCTTCCCCCCTCCCCCACTCCCACACACACACACACGCAAACAAATCTCTTGCCAAGTTACCTGAATGTTCCCCAGGTGAGTGAACGTCGCTCAAACTGGACGCAGAATGCGGGGAATCCGCTTGCAAAGCTTTGAAGAGGGCGTTGGGTGTGATGTGCGTCTGGTCGCCTCCCTCGTCGTTCTCCCCTGGCCGTTCTTCACTGATTTTCTCCTCCTGGGCTGATATTTGTAGTCGGGGTGATCCTTCTTGTGCTGGACTCTCAACGTTCAGCCTCCTCCACGAATGGGCGCTTCTCACCCTCGTTCAGTAACCTAGAGGGAATTAAGGGGAGGGGAGAGAGAGAGAGAGAGAGACAGAGAGAGAAACAAAAAAACCCAGAATTAGCTTCTGATGTGTAGGCATGTGTTTGGACACTCAATGTCTCCATTGAAACAGGTTGGGGAGGGACACACACACATAAGACAATTCTAAACACAAAAATAGCTTTTAAAAATGTATATATCACATCCAAGCTTTGCAAAAGAGATTGCAAACTTGCACAGTAAATTTAATTGTATTAAATACGATGCAATCCACTTTCCCCTCATACTCTCACCCCCCCTCTCTCTCTCACACACACATCCCCTCCCCCTCTCTCAGCCCCCCCCCCCCCCCCCCCCCCACCCCTCTCTGCACCAAATACAGAAACAAAAGTTCAATTGAACATTTTACAATTGCAAATCAAAACAAAACCCTACGCGCTCCAGATTGGGGGGGGGGGGGTTGGAAAGTCTGATCCACGAGTAGACAAGGCGAGGCAAGTCAAGACAGACACACTGTTTACAGGCAGGAGGGTGGGAGAGAGAGAGAAATGAAGTGCAAAGTAACGCGAACCCATCCCTCCTGACATGTCGATTTCTATGTAACTTAAACTCGGGCAGGTTCAACAAGCGTCCCTAACTACATACCCAACCAACCAACTCACTCACCCACCCACCCACCCACTCACTCACTCAACCCACCTCAACGTCAAAGCCAGTCAGAGTTAGCGCCCATCTCTCTCCCCCACACTCCCAGACCCATACATTTCAAGTCCCAACTCTTTCTCCCTCTCTCTTCCCAATTCTCTGTGTGTGTGTCTCTCTCACTCACACTGTCTCCCTCACTGTCTGAATCTCTCCCCCCCCCCCCCCCCCCACACACATATACACACACACACGCATATGCTTTGATGCATTGCAATGCATTTGCAATTGTGCAATCAGAAAGCAATCCTCTGGGAGGAAAAAGAAAGCGAGAAAATGTCTCTGCGTTGGTGTTTGCATCAGAGCGACTTTTCTCTCAATATACACATATACATATTGGTGCCTGTTATGCGTTATATCGCCTGGAAAACAGTCACCAACTGTACTTTGAGCTGATTTGAGAGGCGCTGACTGTGTCGAATGCATTACTGTCTTGGTGGAGAGTGGATTGGTTGGTTTAGTGAGTTAGCAATGCTGCTTTTCCTGGTGAGAGCGGGGTGGGGAGACTGGCTGTATGCAGTCAAATGCAACCCCCCCCCCCCCCCCCCCCCCAAACAAAAATACGTTGTGAACTTTCTCTCCCACCCCCCCCAAACACACACACTTTCTCTCCCCCCTCCCTCCCTCCCAACACACACACTTTCTCTCTCTGTCTCTCTCCCCCCATCGCCAACACACACACACACATACAACAGAATGAGTAAGTCGAATGCTAACCATTTGAATAATCTGTGCATTTGTTAAGATTTTAAGTCGAATAAAGTGGGAGATGGGGGGGGGGGGGGGGGGAGAGAGAGAGAGACTAGGAGGAGATGGGGGAGAGAGAGAGAGTGTGAAGGGAAGGGTGTGGGGGAGATAATGTCGGAGAGGGGATGTAGAGAAAGTGGGGAGAGAGTGGGAATGCAAGAGAGAGAGGGGGAGAGAGAAAGTGTGGAAAGAGAGGAGAGAGTGGGGAGAGTAGGAGCAGAGAAGAGTCGGAGAGACAGACAGAGAGAGTAGGAGAGACAGAGAGAGTAGGCAGAGAGACAGACACACACACAGAGTAGAAGACACGGGGAGAGCAGGGAGAGAGTAGAGAGAAACAGAGAGTAGGAGACACAGAGAGAGTAGGAGACAGTAGGAGAGACAGACACACAGAGAGAGTAGGGAGAGACAGACACACAGAGAGAGAGGAGGGAGAGACAGACACACAGAGAGAGAGTAGGGAGAGACAGACACACACAGAGAGAGTAGGGAGAGAGACAGACACACACAGAGTAGGGAGAGAGACACACACAGAGAGAGTAGGGAGAGACAGACACACACAGAGAGAGTAGGGAGAGACAGACACACACAGAGAGTAGGGAGAGAGACACACAGAGAGAGAGTAGGGAGAGACAGACACACACAGAGAGTAGGGAGAGAGACACAGAGAGAGAGTAGGGAGAGACAGACACACACAGAGAGAGTAGGGAGAGACAGACACACACAGAGAGTAGGGAGAGAGACACACAGAGAGAGAGTAGGACACAGAGAGAGTAGGGTGAGAGTGGGAGAGAGACACACACAGAGAGAGAGCAGGAGACAGTAGGAGAGACACAGACACACAGAGAGAGTAGAGAGAGAGCAGCAGGAGAGAGACAGACACACACAGAGAGAGGAGACACACAGAGAGAGTAGGGAGAGAGTAGCAGGAGAGAGACAGACACACACAGAGAGAGGAGACACACAGAGAGAGTAGGGAGAGAGCAGCAGGAGAGAGACATACACACACACAGAGAGAGGAGACACACAGAGAGAGTAGGGAGAGAGTAGCAGGAGAGAGACAGACACACACAGAGAGAGGAGACACACAGAGAGAGTAGGGAGAGAGCAGCAGGAGAGAGACATACACACACACAGAGAGAGGAGACACACAGAGAGAGTAGGGAGAGAGTAGCAGGAGAGAGACAGACACACACAGAGAGAGGAGACACACAGAGAGAGTAGGGAGAGAGTAGCAGGAGAGAGACAGACACACACACAGAGAGGAGACACACAGAGAGAGTAGGGAGAGAGTAGCAGGAGAGAGACAGACACACACAGAGAGAGGAGACACAGAGAGAGAGTAGGGAGAGAGTAGCAGGAGAGAGACAGACACACACACAGAGAGAGGAGACACACAGAGAGAGTAGGGAGAGAGTAGCAGGAGAGAGAGAGAGAGACACACACAGAGAGAGTCATCAGATGTGTCCACCCTCCAGCCAGCCAGCCCACTTGCCTCCAGAGTTTCCCGAGGGTTTTGCTGAGCTCGGCGTTGTGGAGGTGAGGGTACTGATCCGCCAGCTTGCGACGCGCCGCCTGAGCCCAGACCATGAAGGCGTTCATGGGTCTCTTGACGTGCGGCTTGTTCTTGGAGGAGCCGTTGACCCGGACCGGCATCGGCACCAAAGTCCAGTCGTAGCCTTTGAGCACTTGCGTGACCGCTTCCCGGATACACGCCGGGAACTTGTCGTCGTCTTCCTTCTTGGTGTCCAGGCTCCCGGGGGGTGGAGCGGGTCGGGCTGCCTGTTCTCGCCGGGTTTGGTGTTCTCGGCGTCGGACCCGGCCCCGGATCCTCCCGGGGAGTCGTCCACCGACTCGTCCGACATGGTCGGGCTGGGGGCGTCGGAGTGAGACTTGTCGTGTTCCTCTGACATCTTCAGGAAAGGGTTGAGGAAATTCATGCGTACCGACCGAGAGGGCGGCGTGATTTTTTTTTTAATGTATAGACTAGAGGTAGATTCTAGAGAGAAAGTATTAAAAGAGACGCTTTTTTTTTTTTTTGGGGGGGGGGGGGGTGTGGGAGTTGGGGGAGGAGGAGGGAGGGAGGGTGGGGGGGGGGGTGGGAAACAGAATAAACTGTGTTAAGAGGGGAAAAAGTCTATGGTTTTGGGGGAGAAGGGGAAAAAAAAAATTTTGTTTTGGGGAGAGTGGAAAGACTGAGATTTTTTTGTCCTCGCAGAAGCTGTCTGTGTCTTCTAGTTCCTTTGAAGCAGTGAGAGAGTTCAAATGTGTGTGTGTGTCTGTCTGTCTCTGTGTGTGTGTGTCTGCGAGCAGTTAAGTAACTGAGTTTTCTAAGTATATTTTGACTTGTTAAATATAAGAGGGGAAAACTTCGTCAGGTTTGCGACACGGGCCAATCGGTGGTCGACCTCTGCTGGTTTGAGTCGATAGGATTGGTGGAAAGTTTTGTTTTAGGGGGGGGGGGAGGGTTTCTTTTTAATATGTAGAA